>JAJJMB010015809.1:6067216-6155440 GCA_023531105.1 Papaver atlanticum
GCTTGAGATAGCAACGCTTGCGAGTTCGACCGAGCAGTGCTCTAACAGTTAAATCTTGGATATCAAAAACTGTAAGATTAACATCTTGTTGGGTTTTAGATGACTCCATATAAATGAGCAGATTAATATGAGAATTTGATGAAAGTTTGGAGGCCTCTTTGTCGTATAAGTGGTCCAAGTTCATGTCAATCCTAGAGTTAACTTATTTTGTAGTCCTCCTCTCTTGACCTTTATGAGAGATATCCAGCTTTTGCATGTGAATGAGATTAGCTAGTTGAAGTATGACAGATTTGCTGATAGTACTTCTACACCAACTTATCATGACACATATTAGATTCGTCATCCCTCCGCAGACTATAGTTGTTGAATAGTAATGACTATTGTTTTTACTCCAACAAGTAAAATATTGAACACGAATAAATCCAAACGAGATTAATGTTTCTTTGGCGGGTTAAAAGTGGGGTGATATGGAGGTTTTAAAGGATGATATAAACGACAATTTGAATTATAATTAAAAATGTGCATTTGGGCGGGAAAATAAAAAAGGTTTAATGAATGATTAAAGGTTTGGTGAAAGATGGCCTAAGGGTATCATGACTTTTGTGGGGCGGGTAAATGGCAATAGTGGTAACATGCAACCTGGTTAATGTGCTCCAACAAATAGTGGTGCCTCCCAACAGGTGTTGCCTTATCTGAATCTGCAAAGAATTAAAGATATTAATTAGTGCTCAAATAAACCGAATAAAATAAAATTAGGTGACTTACCAATGCATCTCATAATGACAGTTCTGAAATAAATTAAGGCTAATGAAGCGTCTAGACTTAGGTTGGGTTTGGTAATGCTTTTTTTTTCTTTCCAAAAGCACTTTCAAAACCTATATATGTCAATAATTTTTGACATTAGTGTTTGGTAAAAAATAAATAAAGTGTTTTTTATCCAAAGCACTTCCCAAATTCCTCAACTTTTAAAAGTTGGGGAGGAGGAGCTTTTAAAAACTACAAAAGCATAAGCTTTGGTTCCACCTAAATTTAAAGTTTGATTTATCTTTTTTATCCCTAATTTATTTTATAAATGACAAAAGTTACCCCTAAATTTATATACAATCAATTTTTTATTTATTATATTTTATTCTTTAAACAGTATTATTTTTTATTTTCAAACTATTTTATATACCCTTTCATTTAATTTGTCAATAATAAAAATAAAAATAAAAATTAATTAATTTTAGTTTCATTTTTTGTTTGAAAATTATATACATACTAAAAAGTGGTAAGTAAAATAATTTTTCTAACAATCATAATAATAGTGACAATTATGAAATTTAATATTATATATATTAATATTTAATATTAAAAAACTAATTAGTATTAATTAAACCTCATAAAATTGAATAAAACTATTTTCAGAGATATGTCTATTTTTGTCATTTGCTATAACAATAATGGTTGAATATGATATTTTACTAAACACACTTTGACTACTTTTTTAATCAGTTTTAACTTTAACTAATATTTTACCAAACGTCTAACTGATTTTTTCTCACAGGACAGCACAACAACGCATAGCAGAAAAGTGCTTTTGTAAAAGCCGCAACAATACCAAACTAAGCCTTAGACTTTGAATTTTTGGTTTGAGGAATAATGATGCCTATGGAAGTGTTGTGCATGGCTTTGAATAGACGTGAATTGCCAAGAGACGAGACGTTCCACCCAACGCCATAAATGACTATTACCGACAGTTTTGAGAGGTTTGTAAAAGGGGATTAGAGAGATAAATTCTGAAAAATAGAAAGTTAAAGTTAAAGCAAAAATAAAAATATTGATAAAACAATTTGTGGGAGTTAAGCATGTCAAATCAAGGAGGGAACTATGCTCTACTTTTGTTAACACGTGACTTTCACTGTATTTTCCTATTTTCGGGATGGTCCTTGATACCACCGATCAAATGTCGACTTTAGATACCACACCTATGGATGGAAATTTTACATTCATCTCCGGTTTGTGTCGGCCGAGCTCGAGTACTTGCTACATATCCATAGTTTCGGTACCTACCGATGATGAATTGATTCCCCTAGCAATACCTTTTGTCCACAAAGATGATTCTTCTGTTTTTATTTTGTTGGATGCCAAATGATCATAACGAGGGATATCCATTATGGCTTTCGCATCACCCTCAATTTCACAGTCCTCATATTATCCTTGTTTTTGTAAAAATGATAGTACTTCTTTTGCAGAAACAAAACTTATATGAACATTTTACTGCTTAATAAAAAGTTGAAGGCCTGATCAAAGAAGTTGTAGCTTGCCATTACTTCCCTCCGAAGTGGCTTATTCATTAAAATTTAAGATCTTCATTTTTTAATTCTCTTTAACAATTGAAAATGATTATAACATATGGAATATGCTTTTGTTGACAAAACTCTCTGAATATACTCTATATTTAATGTATGCAAAAGGGCCGTTGTCCGTTATTTGGGTTAACCCCTATGACAAATGTGCCTTGTTTGGGTTTGCCTCTTAATTTTAAATTGTGATCTAGCTCTATCTCTTCCCCCTTATCTTAGGTGCTGACATGGGTTGTGTACAAAACTTTTTTTTTTTTTTTTTGATAAAAGATAACTCTTCATTAATAATTCAATGTTAAGTTTACAAAGAGTTTCAAGACATCAAGATAGAGTAATGGAGAAACACCATACAATACTAGTACACAACCAAGTATTCTAGCAAGAAAAAAGAAAGAACACCGGAAAAAGACTAGAAAAGTATATGTAAGAACCGATTGAATCGGAGGAGAAATGCTTTTCGGATCACAAGTCCACCATTTTTGTTGATTTTCTTCTTCTTGAGAAAGAGATACTCCAAAATAGGAGTGATTTGCTTTGAGTCTTGAATTTCCCGATGAAGATTCCGGCCGCCGGAGTTCGTCACCGATGATCTTGAACCCTATGAACATTAACAAAGAACGACCATGAAAGTCGACTAAAGATGCTATATAAGCATAGAAAGAACCACCATAGAGATGGAGACAACTTCCCGCCGGCAAGGGGGAATAGATCCCAAAACTAAACCTAAAAAACATTATAAACTTAGCTAATCTATGAAATAACTTGCTAAAACTAAAAGGAAAAGGTGGGTACTGCTCAGATCCACTCTAAAAGGAGTAGATCTGAGCAGTTAGAGGTTGTCGGAGTTTGAGTTTTGGTCGCCGGAAATCGCCTGGGAGAGAAGAGAAGAAGAAGAGAGAGAAAGTTTTTATCAGCTGGGTACTAGGTACCCTAGTTAGCAATTCGGTGTATGGGAAACGTTCGGAACGGCATACGTACGCGTATTATTCGTTTTGACGGAAGATAAATTCGGTCCACTATTCGGTCAACCATTTCTAATTCGGGGATAATTCGGAACGGCATACGTACGTGCAAAATTCGTTTTAGATATTTGAATACGTGATAGAAAATTCGGCCCTTATATAATACTAAAATAGTAAGTATTCATAATTTTAAAAGCCTAATTGTAGTATATGTATAATATTTTAAGAAGAGTATATGGGGAGACATAGGAATTCTATGGTTTAAATGGTTTTATAAATAATATATAAACTCTTAATCAAAAATTAACAAGTGGAACTGTGGTCAGACCAACCATACAGGGAATTGGACGTCGCAGGTTCGATTCCTTCTCTCCTCAAACATTTTAAAACTATTTTCTTGAAAAACTAATCTGGTTAAACTGCCAGACTTTAATAGAAAAAGAAACCATTCGAAGGTAAACATCTATAAATTAAAAGAAACAAAAATATTTCTTATAATTAAGCAGTAAAAATAATTAATTTTTATGGAATGAAAGAAGCGAGTAAAACATGAATTTTACATCTGCGTTCTCCCATACATTTTGCACATTTGCAAAATACAAAAGCCTACGGCCTTGGTTTCTTAGAAGGATTAATTGGGGTATACCGGAAACAATTGGGGGATACTTGACTGTTTATGCCGGCATGGAAAAATCATGCCGATTTTGATTACCGACATTGAAAAACCATGTAGGCATGAACAATAGAATATCCCACAATTATTTTATGTATGTCGTTCTTTCTTATTGCATTCATTAATGAAATAAAAGCTCAAATTTGTTCCATTAGATTTACGATGACACACATTATTCCTTCCATTCTTCCTCTTGCCGTGGGGGTTTAGATGCTTTAAGTTATTGTAGTAGTATCCTTGTCTGTTAGGTCCATCATGTGTCCTTTCATAACGTGTAGTGTTGTGGCTAAGAGATTTGCAACATTAATTGGTCAATTAATCCAATAACGATAATTTTTGGGTGAAAAAGATATGTCAAATTTGATACTGTTTAAATGGACGAGAATGTAAAAATAGTCAGGATTCATCCTACCCATTTTCAAATACTTTTTCTTATTTTTAATTTACATCAGGATGCATCCAGTTTCACCCTCGCTATTTTTTAAGTTTAAGCCAGAATGAATCCGAATTCATTCTTGTTATTTTTTTGGTGTCCATTTCACCCATACTAATTTTTACTCGTCCATTAAGAACCATGTTTTAACAATATTTGGGCAATTGACCCAATTTCTCTTGTATACTTTGCCTTAAACTTTCATCAATTAATTCAGCTTTGGCAGTAATGACTGTTTATCACCTAAACATTCACTACCAGTACCCTACTACTGATTTACCATGGGATAAAAATTCAAAAACAGAGTAGTGACTAGGATGACAGTAATATTGTTCATAGAAATGAAAAATCTACCGTATAAGCGGAAGGGACTGGGATGTTCCAGCCGGCCAGAATTTCTAAAGTTTATCCTAAATTTATTTTTGCTAGCGTATTTCTTGATTTTTTCTTTCCATAATTGCTAAAAGCTTAGTACCAAACTCCAAGGATTAGGATTATTTGTTTTGTATGGACTGGAACCTGCCCCGTTAATAGCGATACACACATTTAACCACCGTGTTTTAAGACTATTCTATCATTTTAGTACGTCTAGACTTTTATTTGTGCTTCCATCGTTGTGCGAATGCTACTAGGTTAGTTGGTCTTTATATGTTTAGACTTAGTCTTATCTTCCTTTAAATTTCAAGATCCAAGCCAAAAATCGTGGTCAAATCCTCCAATTCTAGGAGTGGTTCAAGTAATAGTTCAATTTTCTGCCAAACCTTTTGCCGCTTTCAATATAAACCTTCAGATTTTGAATTTGTCCTGGTAATCCAACAACTCCATATTTTGCGCATATAAACATCCGCTGGTGGTCCAACAACCCATATCTTTTGCGCCTAACCATTTGGCAGCAGACGCCTAACCATTTGGCATTTCCAAAATCCAACCTTAGATAACGATAAGAGATAACGCTTGAATTGTGAAGCATGCTAGTACTAACACCTTGTTTATTTGGGTTTGATTCAAGATTTCCGTCTGAATCGATATCTGACTGGACGCGAGATGTCAAATCATTTGCTTATTCATTTTTCTAATGCCTGACTCGCAATCTAAACTTAGCTCGTAATCTGATTCGAAATTGTTTGAGTCAGATATCATTTTGTACCTGACCTGATGGGTATGCATCCACCTGGATTTAAAAGTATTTTTATCACTATGCAAAATAGTAATCTTGAGTCGGACTTACCGAATCAAATCAGTCAGACATAGATGACTCAAATCCAGACGAGTCAAGTCAGTTGAGCCTAGAAAAAAACAAACCGGCAAGTCTTAGGCCAGCGCACGCAGCCAAACAACCCTTCACTAGAATTTGTAGGTTAATCTCGCACATGTTATGTGTATGGGTTAAAGTAAAGGGAAAACAAAACAGATAACTCTGGCCGTGGCAGGGCTATAAATACGTAACGGACGGTTTAGATAAACATGTCCACCGTTTAATAATCATCTTAGTCGTCGTCTCCAATATCTCTTCTCGAACGTCGATTTCAGAGCAAAGAAATTCATCTCAGCAACTCCATCGTTTTTCTCCTCTCGCGCCAAATACAAACCCCCTTTCTCTCTCTCAGAGGTATGTATTCAGGTTTCTTTTATCCCTTCATCTCTCTCTGAAACTGAAACTTTTTCCGATTTAGGGTTTGAACGAAAATTAGGGTTTCTGAAAAAACTAGGGTTTTCATAATTATGTTGTTGTTTTTAGGTTATGGCAGAAGGTCCAGCAAGTCCAGGTGGTGGAAGTCATGAAAGTGGAGAACAAAGTCCACGTTCTAATGTTCGTGAACAAGATAGATATTTACCAATTGCTAATATAAGTCGGATCATGAAGAAAGCTTTACCTGCTAATGGAAAGATTGCTAAAGATGCCAAAGAAACTGTTCAAGAATGTGTTTCTGAGTTTATCAGTTTCATCACTAGCGAGTAAGTAGATCTGCCTCTTTTCTTTTTTTTTCAAATTTTTTTTTAAGGGTTTTTCTGGAATTTTGATTCGATTCGATTTTTATTTTTTTTCATTTGTAGGGCAAGTGATAAATGTCAGAGAGAAAAGCGAAAAACTATTAATGGAGATGATCTTTTGTGGGCAATGGCTACTTTAGGATTTGAGGATTATATAGATCCACTTAAGGTGTACCTCAATAGGTACAGAGAGGTAATTTGGAGATTCTCCTGTGTATTTTTTTCCTCAAATTTTTTTTTTTTAGGTCTTTCTTTGATTTCATTTATGATAACCGAAATCTAACCTGTCTATTTTGTAATTTTGTTGCCTGTTTGTGTTGGGGGATGGGATGTGATGTTGCAGATGGAGGTAATTTATATTTCATTTTTTGGTAGTTATCTACTGAGTTGCGTTGAAAGAATGTTTATTGATTGTGAAATTGTGTAAAATTTGTAGGGTGATACAAAAGGAACTGCTAAGGGTGCTGATGGATCTGGTAAAGCTCAACCAGGTCAAAACCCTCAGGTAATAGAACTCATGAATCTTAATGAATTTGTTAGTGCATATTGTCGAATGGTTCATGTTGTTGTGTCTCTTATTGTGTTTCATTGAATTGCTTTGCAGATTGCTCACCAGGGGTCATTTTCACAAGGAGGCTATATGAACTCTTAAGTAGCGGTATGTTATCTACCCTTTCCTACCTTGTTATATGAATGACTTATCATGTAGGGCTGTAGCATTATAGATCATATTTACCTAAACTTTGAGTAACTCTTATCTTTTGAATGTTGCTTTTGTATGTTTTGCTGGCAAGCGATGTTTGTGTTAAATTATGAAACTATAATCAATGCCGGTAGCCATTCCTACCTTGTTATATGACTGACTTATCATGTAGGGCTGTAGCATTATAGATCATCTTCACCTAAACTTTGAGTAACTCTATCTTTTGAATGTTGCTTTTATATGTTTTGCTGGCAAGAAATGTTTGTGTTAAATTATGAAACTATATTCAACGCTGGTAGATGACTGCTAGGTCCCTTGAATACTTTTCGAATGGAGAAGAAATGCTTTGTTATCTCATTTCTGTTTGTTGCTATCAGTAGATCTAGCTATAAACCAAATACATTTGTAAGTGCCTTCATATAAGTTCCATTGCATTAATTTCAGTATAATGTATGTGTTGTCGCTGATCTTTCCAGAACAGTTATATTATGTCAGCTCTATTATTTTGGAGTCTAAAATTGTTTTATGATTTTTGGTACCTTAACGAAGTTATCAAAGAATTGTATGCTATTATCTGCTCGAGCCAACTGGAACACTGATGCTGGTCTTGGCGTGTTCTTTTTAACTGTCAAGGTTTTTCATAGACAATGCTTGTGAAAGAAAACAACCCTTTTGGGATGAAACCCATGTCTCGGGAAATCCGTAGTTTGGGAAGAAAACATGCTTGAAAGGCATTATGATTAGGTAGAACCACTTCTGTTGTATAGGCCTGATGAATTTACCACACCTGATGTGGATTACACTGAAAAGTCAGAACATGCTTGAAAGGCTTTACAATTAAGATGTGAATAACGAACGTTACTGATGAACTTTAAACATATGTTACTGTTGTACAGATAGTGAACAACATCTGATGTGAATCACACTTAAAAGTCCAATTGTTTGTTTAGTTCTTAATTGAAAGGGTAAGAATCAGGACGCTTATACATGTCTTTGTTTCTCATCTGAGATATTAGCAACATGGACTTGGAGAATTATGCGCTAACGCTGTCAACTTACCCTATGCTTGTGAGCCATGGATGTTAACTTAAATAAAAGTATAGCCATGGTTTGGAAAAGCCTATGATGATTCCTTCTCTCCTTAATGTGGTGGTACCTGTTACTAACCATGGTCCTTATTGAACTAATGCAGGGCATTACAAATTACTTTTGCTGCAACACACTGGATGCAGGGCGTAAATCTATCTGATTTCGTTGGTTGGAGTTTCTGTAGCTAGTAGAAGTTTTTTTTTATCCTGAGTTAATATTTTAAATTTTTATATATAAAACATTACATATATTACTCAAGTTACATGTTTGGATTATATGTTTAGCTTTATCAGAACATCATAGCATGAAATTGTTATCACAGACCAATTTGAAGATGTCTGTGATGATTTAGTTAAAAGGTTTTATCATCTTCACCTGTTACTCTTTCCTTGCCTGATGAACAGTTATTCTCAATTTCCCTTTTCTTTTTATCTGAAAGCATTCAAGGGATGTTGCGTATGAAAACACTGAGGACTTGTTGTCTATGCATTAGCTTGTTCCAAGGCTTTTTCCTATCCTTTTCTCCTACCCTTTTTCCTATCCTTTTTTTTGTACTTTTCCTTCATCTTCATTGCATTGTTTGCATCATATTCTTTTCCTTTTTGACTGGGCTAAGCAACTACCCAGGTTTTTGTTTGTCTTGTTCGTTCACTATACATCGAAATATTTGAAGGGAACAATTGCATATGTTATACCCAGATGAACAGCAAATGTGTGACACCACTTGAGTGAACAAGTGAAAGCCACTACTACTGTTTGGTGTGTGTAGTGTACCTCTAGGAGGACTATTTTCATGTTTTGCTTGTCGGGTGAGCTTTGTCCTAGACTCGTAGGTGTTTGCCATGTCCCTGTAGTTAAGATGTCAATACAAATTCTACCTACTGCTGCTTTATGTGTGAAGCAAATCAATGGCTAATCTGTCGTAAGAAAAGATCTTCGTGGGGAAGAAAGAATCAATAGCGTAGACATTTTAAGGAAATCGGTTTGTGCGATCACACTTTCACTAGGGTTTTGTAAAAAATAACCATCTAGAGATCTTTACCCAAAAACTCGATTTTTTAGCTGCCAAAAAAATCTCCATCATCGTAATTTTCTCTGCGAAAAGTACATTTATTCCTCCAAGTGGACCCACCATCACACAGACGTCAAACAACCATTGGCTGGACGTACAGTCACTAAACGTACATCAAGTACTGCATAACAAAAGGAAAAGCAATTTTTTTTTTCCTATTTTTTAAAATTATTATTATTATTAAATTAATCAGAAACTTCTTCAATTTTTCATATTCCCATTTAGAATTAGAACCAGTAGTGTAGGACGGACGGAACACACAGAGAATAGGAAAACAAAAGAAATAGAAGCTCCTCTCTGTTTAATGGCGGTGAGGTTTCCGATTCCTTGGTAAAAACCATAAAACCGCTTTTATAGGAGGTAAGTTAGGGTTTTACTCAAGACTGATAAAAACGATTTTATCACTCTTTGTTTTATATGTTTCTCTCTTCCTGGAACAAAAAAAATCAAGTTTTATATGGGTATAAAAATCAAAATCCTTAACCTCTTCTTTTTTTGATGATCATCTAGGGTTTTGTTTGGGTTGTTTAATCTGTTTTTGTTTGTGTAGGAAACAGTCTGATTAAGAAGAAGAAAGCGAGTAAGTTGATGGAGAATTTGGGAAAAAGAAGAACTGAATCGACTGATCAGTTACAATCTCCGGTTGATAAAAAGGCGTGTAGTTCTTCGGAAGAATCGGACAAACCTGAATCTTCGTCGTCGTTACAAACACATATGGGTTCAACAACTAGTAATCAGCAGCAATTTGTGGATGAGGATACTGTGATGGAGGATGCTGAAACGGAGGTGGAATCGACAGCACCGACGACGGCATCGGCATCGACATCGGTTTCTGGTAGATCAGAAGAAGAACATGAGGAGGAGGATTATTCTGATGGTGGTGGTGGGAATGATGAATTGAGTGAAAAAGAGAGGGTTTATCAGGAACATTGTGACAGAAGAAATCCTAGTGATCAAGAGAAATTTAATATGGTTTTGAAGAGTTTGAGTGATGAGAATACTGATGTTTCTGGACAATTGTCATCACTTACTGAATTATGTGATGTGTTATCGTTTTGTACAGAGAGTTCGATTTCTGCGAGTACGGCAGCTGCGTTGTCGCCCCTTTTGGTTAAGTTAGCTAGACATGAAAGTAATCCAGACATTATGTTGTATTCAATTAGGGCAATTACTTATTTAGTTGATGTTTTGCCTGGGATATCTGTATTACTTGCTAGAGTTGATGCTGTTCCTGCACTTTGCGAGAGATTAATGGCTATTGAGTACATGGATGTTGCTGAACAGGTTGAATTTCTGGATTTGTTTATTGAATGTGAATTTTGTTTATGTTGCAATTGACTTATTGGTTTTTTTACTAACTTGTTTTTCGTTTTTGGTGTTTGTGTAGTGTTTGTTAGCATTAGAGAAGATTTCGGTCGATCAACCTGATGTGTGTTTGCAAGCTGGTGCGATTATGGCTGTTCTTAGTTTTATAGATTTCTTCTCTTCGAGTCTCCAGGTAAAGGAAGAAACCCCATTGCTTGTGCTTTCTGTTGATTAATATTGAGTATTGCGTTAGTAGTGTCAATGAAGTGGGTTTCTCTTTCTGAATTGGAAGAATTGATTCAAGTTTCTTGTAGAGTGTCCCTTTGTTGTGTCATTGGAGAACAATAATGGAAAGAGAATGAAAGACATGGACTTTTGATTTAGATATAGTGTAGAAGATTTGAATCCAGAGAAGGTTTCTGACCGAAAAGATATGGACCTTTTACTAAGTTTTCTGTTGTTTCGTAGAAAGTTAGTAGCTTTAAAACGCTTTCTATAGGAAATTACAACAGTAAAACTCTTTTTAATAGCCTTCTGACTAGATCCTTAATTGACTAGGTCCTTCTTAAAGTCAATATTGGAGTATGACTTGCGTGTAGATTCTTATTAGGGGGTAATGTTTGTACAGTGGAGGTTGCGAGCTAGATCATTTGCTCATGGCAACAAATCCTGCTCTGCCTTGGCTTTTAGACTTAAAATTGTTTGCTTCTGAAATGAAGGAGTGAAGTGTAATATTTAGCTTTACCGAATGTGATGATGCTTGCATAACATATCCGTTTGTCTTCTTCATCAGAGGGTTGCAACCAGTACTGTTGCTAATGTCTGCAAGAAACTCTCTTCCGACGCTTCGTCACATTACATGGATGCTGTTCCTGCTTTGTGCAATCTTCTTCAGTATGAAGACCCAAAGGTAAGCATGATTCTCCTATGCAACTCATTCACCGATATTTTGTTTGATACTGCGTTAACGCATCTACTTTGTCTTGATTTCACAGCTTGTTGCGAACGTAGTTACTTGTTTATTTAGAATAACAGAGACCGTCAGCAATTCTCCTATTCTGGTGGATCAACTTTGCGAGCATCGATTGATTCAGTCAGTAATACCTCTTATAGCTATGGGTAGTCAAACCAGCTTAAACCAGACAATCTATAGTGTATGTTACTCTTCACTTTTTTTTATTTTTTTCACCATCAACCTCTTCTTTCATATTGAAATCTAGTAAAGTTTTTATTGCCGATTCTTGACTTCATTACTACATCATCTGCAGCATCTGATTGGGATTCTTTCTAGACTTGCATCTGGTTCCGCCAATGCTGTCAAGATACTTCTTGAGCAAAAAATAAGCTGCATATTGAAGAATATTTTATCAAGTTATGACGTCTCACACAGCAAAGCCTCTTCCCTTGGGGATGGTGATGCAAAGTCCAGCCAGGTTTTGATTCTACTTTTGAAAAGTCAGTCCTTTCAGGTTTTAAGTTGTATCAGTATACTAGCTTCCTATTGGGAAACCAGTAAGAATGCCTTAGTCTAATTTATGCATCTTCCAAATGCATCACTACCTTATCCCAAATATGCCTATTTCAATCTGTATTCTGTCCCGCATGGCTGGTTTTAAAGATTTCGACAAGTTGATTCACTTTTGAAAGTCGCCTTTTTAGGTTTTAAGTTGCAACTGCAGTCAAGCTTAACTATCGGGTAAACCAGTAAGAATGGCTTAGGGTTAATTTGTGCATCTTGCAAATGCAATACCACCTTATTCCCTGTCAAGGGTAATTTGCAAATGTGCATATTTCAGTCTGTATTCAGTCTCGAATTGCTGGTTTTAAACATTTTGACAATAGGCACTAGCTACGGTATCACCGGATTAGAAGCTGACATTCTACTATAGAACAAAATAGAACAAAAAGCACACAAAACCCTTACTATGCCACATGCACACATTAGAGTCCTTTTTCTGTCACTTAAAGGGAAACCATAAAATTCTTCTGACCATGTATCCTTTTTGAATGATACCAACCTATGCCACGTCAAATGTCCATGTTGGTGGAGTGGAATCTTAGCCGTGTAGGTGAAACATTGACATTAGACTGTGAACCTTTAGATAACTGCACATAATTGAAGGATAACATCAAATATTTCTCCAGGTATTTGAAGTTTTGAAGTTGCTTAATGTGCTTCTTCCTCCTGTCGGGGGCAAAAGGTCGTCAAGTAAGGAAAAGGTTTTAAAGGACCAACCTGAACTTCTGAGGCGTTTTGGTATGGATATCGTTCCCACTTTGGTTGAGGTTTGTTCTTTCCCTTTGTTCTTGTTTTTGTTGTATCCTTATTTTGTATAAGTTGGTTTTACTCTCTGATGTTCGTTTTCTTTTTTTAGGCCTTGTAAGCTGTATCATTAACTTTCATCATTCTACAGGTTGTAAATAATGGTGCAAATCTACAAGTTTGTGACGGCTGTGTTTCTGTAATCAATAAGTTAGTCAATGTTAGCAGATCTGATATTCTCTTTGACATACTTGATAATAGCAACATATCGAGGTAACGAAAGCTTTATTAGTCCGCGTGGATAGTTTTGGCAGTTGTCTAAATGATATTAACGTAATTTGGATGGTTATGCAGTTTTCTCGCAGGTGTGTTCGCTAGGAAGGATCACCATGTGCTGATATCAGCTTTAAATATCGTGCAGACTATCCTTAAAGAGCTTCCAGATATGTTCTTGAACTCTTTTGCTAAGGAGGGTGTTGTTTATGCCATAGAAGCAATTCTAACACCAGGAAAGCTTACAAACTCCAGTAACAATCGGATCTCATCTAGCTCGCAGCAAAAATCAAATGTGAACGATAGTGTTAGATGCTTATGTTACAATCTTAACATAGGTAAGCCCCGATCTTCAGAAATAGGAAAGTGCAAGCTTGAGAAAGATTCCATTCACACTTTGGCGAAGCAGATCAAGGAAACTTATTTTGCTGTTGAATCACAAACTTCTGAGATAGGATTGACCAAAACTCTTCAGAAGCTTAGAAAGTACTCTGCAACACTAAATGATATGGTGAATCTGTCCATGAGTAACAATATTTGGTCTGGTTTGGAAGAGAACTTGTTTCACACCCTGGGTCAAATAGTGATGGAGCTTAGTGATGGTGATTCTGTGTCAACATTTGAGTTTATTGAAAGTGGAATAGTGAAATCTTTACTAAATTATTTTTCCAATGGCCAGTACCTGAAAGGAAAAGTTGTAGAGCATCACGGGTTATCAGATTATTCACTTGTTATAATGAAGAGGTTTGCAACTTTTGCTAGTTTCTCTTTGTCATCAACGAGCTTACGTTGGGAGGGAACGCCTCTAGCAGTCCTTGTAAGGAAACTGCAAGCTGCATTGTCTTCTTTGGAGAACTTCCCGGTTATTCTAAATCAGATTTCAAAACTAAGGGCTGTGCATGCTGCTATTCCAACTAAGCACGCCACCACACATCCGTGTTTAAGGGTCCGGTTCGTTAAGGAAGAGGGAGAGACAGATTTTTGTGATGATTCTTTAGATACTGTGAATATTGAGCCTTTTACCTCTTTTGATGCCATTGAAAGATATTTGTGGCCCCAGATCAGTGCCAGGAGAAATGACGCTCAAACGACATCTGCTGCAAATACTGCAGGCAAATCAGAAGATGATTCCAGAAAGACTGAGGAGCAGTCATCCCCGGAGTATACAGGTACCCCTAAAAGGCAGAAGTCAGTTGATAAGAGTTTCTCCAGCTCTGCATCTGCCGGTAAAGAACATCATGAATCACGTGGTGTTGACGATTGCCATCAGAAGCTGAAATTTTTCTTAGACGAAAGAGAGCTAGATTTGAGATTGACCCTTTATCAAGCAATTTTTCAGTTACAAGTGAAGGGTGAAAATGATATGATCGCAGGCAAAAACTTTTGGTCCGAAGTATTTAATATTACATTTAAAAGGGCTGCTGAAGTAATGGAAAGTAGTACTGACGATTGTCTTGAAGGAACTCAAGTTTCTATTATGCGAAATTATCCAGGGAAGTTTTACCAGAATTTGCTGTGTCTCTCCGGTATGCTGACAGTTGAACTTCCGTATAATTTGGAGAAGTCAGATCCAGTTTACGAGATACTTCTTCTTCTGAAAATTTTGGAAGTTATAAACAAGTCAACTGGTCACCTGATGTCTCATGAAAGGATCAAAGCTTTTGGAGAAGGGAAAAGTGATGACTTGGACAGTTTAGTGGTATCAGTCTGTCCAGTTCCGCAGAGCGAGTTCGTGAGCAGTAAATTGACTGAAAAGTTAGAACAGCAGATGGTAAACCCTTCGGCTGTATCTGCTGGGGCAATGCCAGCATGGTGCAGCCAACTAATGGCTGAGTGCCCCTTCCTATTTAGTTTTGAAGCAAGGAACAAATACTTCTTATTGACAGTAATTCGTTCTCCACTAGTTCAATCTCATTCCTCTTCAACATCATCTAGTAATAACTCAAGTCCTGGCAGCGATAGGCGCTCACTTGTTGGTAACTTTCCTCGGAAAAAATATCGAATTCCCCGGACCCATATCCTACACTCTGCTGCACAAATGATGGATACTCAGGCCGACAAGGTTACACTTGAAGTGGAATACAGTGAAGAGGTTGGTACCGGTCTGGGTCCAACTCTGGAATTTTATACATTGGTAAGTCACGAATTTCAGAAGCTAGGCTTGGGTATGTGGAGGGAAGATCGCAGTTTCCCCAGTTCAGGGAAAAAGTTAGAACCTGGATGTGTAGTTGCTCCTTCTGGACTTTTCCCCCGCCCTTGGTCAGCTACGATGGAATTGTCAAATGGGGTTAAGTTTTCTGAGGTGTTGAAGAGGTTTGTCCTTCTTGGAAAGATTGTAGCCAAGGCACTGCAGGATGGAAGAGTTCTGGACCTTCCCTTATCTAAAGCTTTTTATAAGCTTGTCCTGGATCAGGTTCTTTTTGATTTTAGTCTAGCTTTTAACTTATTAACATGGAAGCTTTTCAAATGCGTCTAATATTTCGTAGTACTGAATTGTTTCCATTTTTTTTTAGGATCTCAACATACATGATATCCTGTCACTTGATCCTGGGCTTGGAAGGGTTCTGCTAGAGTTTCAGGCTCTTGTCGATAGGAAGAGAATTTTGAGCCCTATATCTGCCTTCTATTTTAGGAATACAAAGATTGATGATCTTTGTTTAGATTTTACTTTACCTGGGTATCCAGATTACCTGCTTACGTCCAGCCAAGATCATAGAATGGTGAATGCTTGCTCTTATTACTATGTTTCTGATGTTTTTTTTACTATCTTAATAGAAAACTCTGAAGCTTTTTTCATGTACGTTTTGCTAGGTAAACACAGCCAACTTGGAAGAATACGTTTCACTGATCGTGGATGCCACTTTGAATTCTGGAATTTTGAGGCAAGTAGAAGCTTTTAAATCTGGATTTAATCAGGTATGTTCTACCCAAATGTTGTGTGACCCTAGTTCAATTATAGTTTCTTCAGTTGAATCAGAACCTATTCCATTCTCTGGACAGACTTCCATAATTCCATAATTTTGATGAACCCTTTTGGTTTTTAGGTATTTCCGTTAACAAGTCTCAAAGTATTTACTGGGGAGGAGATCGATCGTTTATTATGTGGAGAACAAGATGCTTGGACTGTATGTATCCAGAACCTGTTGTTGTAAAATGTGTTGTGTGACTTGTGTCGAGTGTCACTTTCTAACTTTATGGTGATCATGTTTTTTACAGTCGAATGAGCTTTTGGATCACATCAAATTTGATCATGGCTACACAGTTAGCAGTCCTCAGATCATTTATGTCAGTACTAATCGATCATTTTTCTTCCGACCTTTTCACTTCTTCAGCTGCATCACCTGAACATGTTTCTAATAGTTACTTTTGCTTTCTATTCTACTGCAGTTGTTAGAAATTATGAAGGACTTGCAGCGTGATCAACAGCAAGCTTTCATTCAGTTTGTAACTGGAGCACCTCGACTTCCACATGGAGGCTTAGCAGCTTTAAACCCTAAGATGACAATTGTCCGCAAGGTATGCCTCCATAAATACCGTTCCCTAATAGACTATAAAAGTTCTACTTAACAAGTCTCTTTGTTTATTAATCTTGTGTTATTTTTGTTAATATTTTTGCAGCATTCAAACGAATGGGCTGATGGGGACTTGCCCAGTGTGATGACTTGTGCCAACTATCTGAAACTTCCTCCTTATTCTACCAAGGTGAGACTTTCGAAGACCCAAGTTTACTTTTTCTTTCGACTGAAAAATGAAAATCGCTTGATTCATAAGTTCTGATATTAAATTATTTTGCTTCGTAGTTAGTTCTCATTTTTAATGGGATTGGTTTTCGTAGGATATAATGAAGGAGAAGTTGCTTTATGCTATAACTGAAGGACAGGGATCTTTCCACTTGTCTTAGCTTTTCATCCTCTGGACAGGCACATAAATCTGTGAATTTGTAATTATCAGTCGTAGTTGATGGTGGTGGGTTATGTAGATAGAAGAAGGAACTGGCGGGTTTTTTGGCTAAATGATCTTGGTGGTCGTGACCAGGCCTCTGAAGTTGTGCTGATTGAGTAAGAACAAAAAGGAAGCCCTCAGGTGGTAGTGGTTTAGATAGTTGCTGACAAGGAGCAATCTGGAATGAATTGCCTCAAATTCTTGACGAAGTAGAAGAAAGAAAAAAAGAAAGAAATTGTACAGGGTATGGAAAAGTAGTGATCCTACTATTTTGGTGTACAAAGTTATATTTTATATATATCTATAAAATGCTTTTCCTAGTGTGTAGTTTACATTTTTTTTTGAAAATGCTCTGGAATTTAAAGTTTGTGAACCCTACTGTATTTGTTCCCATCTGTTTTTTTGTACTGCAGCGGAGACGTATTTGGTAAGAAACTTCAATAGAGTTGGGCTCCATAAACTAAGTTAGTTGGGTAGTTTCCATTTATGGTAGGTTCATGTCTATTCACTAGGGGTGTGCAACGGACGGATGCGGATTAGGGGTCACGCGTGTCCAATCCGTCAAAGTTGCGGATTTGGAAAATCCAACCGTGTCCGGCCCAATCACCCGTGGATTTGACATCCACGGATGATACGGGCCGGATACGGATTAACCACGGATTTAGTAAAATAAATAAATGAATAATCATAGTTTATACTAATAAAATGTTCTGTACTCCCGGTATTTTTGATTAGTTCAGTGGTGTTTTCACTTTTACCCAAACGTTCAGATTAGAAAATCAGTAGTACTATGATTCAAGGTTCCCAACTTCTCATACCCCTTCTGATGACATGACCATAGCCAAACAAGATGGTTGAGGTGGCGGGAAGACCCACTGCTATGACTGCATAACTAAATTCCCCATTAGCTCCAGGATAGCTAACCAAGTTTTAGATTTAAGCCACTCACTTTTCTTTCTATTCTACTTCTCTACAAATTGAACCAAGTTGGCTACATAAACTAGAGATCAAAACTAATCATATTTGAGTTGATGAAATCAGTAGTCATTTCTACTACCAGTACTAGTACTCGATGCCATCTTTACAATCATCATTTCTACTTTATAAAATCATAAAATTTCAACTTTGCTTCGTCAATCTCATAACTTATCTTCCTTTTTCATTATCTTCTCCTTCTTTATGAACTATGCTACGGTGCAGGTGAATCCACGGATTTCAATGTCCAACCGCAACCAAACCGCTACAAATGCGGATTTGAGAATCCCACCCGTGACCGGTCCATAGATCTTGCGGATTGGGTTTCACCCGTAATTTTGCGGACGGATACGGGTGAAATCCGCGATTCCGGACTGTTTGCACACCCCTACTGTTCACCATCACTGGTCGCCTCGTATTTGTTAGGGTAACTCGTCCCAGTGCTGTTTGCTGTCCAGTTAACCTTGAACCTGTAATTTTGGGAAAAGCCATTCTTCATTAATGCGTAGTACTTCCCACAATAAAAGGCAATCTTCCTAAATGTGGCTGAGAGTCTTCTTACATCTTAGCTCTCTCTCGCTCAATTGCAAAAAAGAAATATCTCTCTCCCCAGGTCACATAATCTGCTCATTTCTTAAGTAAGAGGAGTAGAAGATTCAATCAAGAGAAAAATGGAGCTCATTGATGAAGAAGATTGTAATAAACTCTACTGGGAAACGAATTTGTTCTTGCAAAGTGAAGAATTTCCACTTGATAGGTAATCATTTTCATCAACTACTAGTAGTATTAGCTAGTGCTGATAATGAGCAACTCAATTCTAAGAAATTGCTCCAAGTTAGAATATGAAACAGAGTAGTAGACACAGTCTGAAAGATTTAGATGCAATTTTTTTTTTGGTGATTGTAAGTTTCTTGTGAATTTAGATGCAATTTGAGCAAATTTTCTACCTAACCCCATTTTAAAGAAGTTTTTGGTGCAAAAATTTCTACTTCACAAGAAACCCATTTTCAAGAATTTCAGTTTTGATCCTCTCTCTTTCTCTAGATGTACTACTACAGCTATGTTATTGCAGTTGGGGACTTGATGAACCCATTTCCAGCTACTTCGGTTCGAGTTCGACGGATGGAGCAGCGTTGCCTTTGGTGGCTGCAAAACACATAGTTTCAGAGAGAAATCGAAGGAAGAAACTCAATGATAGCTTATTTGCACTGAGAGCTGTAGTTCCTAACATTAGCAAGGTAAAACTAACTTTTAAACTGATAGCAGCACAAAATTTTCAATTTTTGCATAAAAACAACAGTGGTCCTGGACAGACCTATAAATGGTTGTACTCTTGAGCTAACATTTTGAGTGATTTGGTTATTAGATGGATAAGGCCTCGACAATTAAGGATGCGACCGAGTACATTGAAGAATTACATGAACAAGAACGAGTAATTCAATCTGAAATAACCGAACTTGAATCCAGAAAATTGAAGAAGTCAGTGTCAGATACTGATTTAGAACATGTGAATCTTTCGAAAACAAAGAAGAAAAGGATCGACCGTGCCTACGATTCTAGCGGATCACAAACATCATCTATCGAGTCTCTCGAAGTAAGTTCTTGAACACATTAAGTTTAACAAAAAAATGTTCACAATGCAAGTCATAAGTACGATTATATTTTTGATTGCAGCTTAGGATTCATAATGTGGGTGAGAAGACAATGATTGTAAGCTTAACATGTGATAAGAAAAGCGACACAATGCTGAGACTTTGCCAAGTTTTTGAGTCTTTGAAGCTTAAAATTGTCAAAGCCAACATTTCTGTTTTGTCTGGGAAATTATGGAAGACTGTTTATGTTGAGGTACACAATCTTTCCCATCTTCATACCTTGTAATTGTAAATCAAAGCAACATTATGTCAATAATCTTTTTTTTTTTTTTTTTTTTAATGATTTGTAAAGGCTGATCAAGAAAAGAAAGATGAAATGAAAATGAAGATAGAAGCAGCAATAGCAGGGCTTAATGATCCACAAAGTCCTAATATGAGTTTCTAATCTGCTATGTCCATTTTTCCTTCTTTTCTTTCTCATCTCTGGCTTAAGAGTTCTCTATTCCTGTCAGATAAACGCGGAATGTAATTTTCGGTTACGCTCCTTCTTTGTACTTCTAAAGGAACTTCTAACAGACAATGTTCTCTTAGCATACACAATTTTTCGCGCTCAAAGTACTTAACTGAAATATTTTTGCTGCTCAGATTGTAGTTTTTTTCATTATCTGTACCACTTGAGGAAATTGAAAAACCAAAACATCTGACTGAAATAGATATTTAGTGTTTTCCATTCATGTCGTGAGTTGCATAAGGTTTCCTTTCACAGTATTTCTTATGCATTATACAATACAGTCTTTGGTTATCTCTTCATGGTTTTTCACTTTCCTTGGCTATGCTGCATCACTCTTCTCCACAAGCAAAATCCAATGAACTTGGAGTTACTCGTCATGGAGTTGGAGTTAATGAGTGATACTGAACCAAAAAAAACACCGATAGATGTAGAAACAGATCCAGTCAATCATTTCCCTTTGTTCCAAATCTGTGTGTGGAAGAGAGAAATCATAGGCATCTCATTCCTAATTTGAGAATCTCATTAGGATTCCAAAATTTCATTTATCTCGGAGGAGAGTTAAAACAGACAGATAGGGTTTTGTGGTATTTTATTTTTCTTATAAAAATTTAGTCCCACATTTTGTAGATTACTATTTTCTCTTGGTTTATATACCGCAGGACCACCAGAACTTATCAAGATAAACCTACACGTACGTACACGAACAGGACCTGTATCAAGAAAGTTTTCGTCTTGATGGGATGTTTAGGGCCTGTGCATACTGCTTGGTTTTTGTCCAAATTTTCAGTTTTTGTTTCTAGCGCCAACATTATGATTTACCGTTACCGAAAACTTCAAAGCTAATCGAAAGACTAGTTCGCTCCTTGCGGGGATGTCGAGCGTCTGTGCATGCGCATGTCCGCAGCAGCGGCTTGGCTTTCGCCCAATTTTTTGCATTTTGTTTTTCAGTTTTTGTTTCTAGCGCCAAGATCATGATTTACCGTTACCGAAAACTTCAAAGTTAATCGAAAGACTTTTGCAACAAAGACTTGAAGGGAAGGTCAAGAGATATGGGAAATAAACCATAGGTTAACAGGAAATGCTAGAGATGTTTCATAATTCGTAACTAACAACAATAATACCGTCTAAGAAAGAAGAAATTGAATGACATTCATTAGTTCTAGTTGATACAATGCCTCAGAACAAAGATTTGAAAGAACTCTTCTTCTAATTCCTTTTCTGCAAGGAGCTTGAGCACAACTCCAGACATAAGTAGGAAAACAAAAAACTGAATTACTATAGAAAAACAAGCCTAAAACACATTGAATATCTTCTTCTCTTTTCATTTGTACAGCAGTACAAGTAGATTCCTAGGAGCTCTTGAAACGGCTGACAATGGGGATAACAATGATAAGAATAAGGATGTGAAGTAATATCAAACCAATGCACATACACTTTCTGCTGCTTCTCTGATAACCCTTGGCCTGGTGAAGCTCCTTGCTGAGATTGATTGTTGTAAATTAGCAGAACACTAATCAGATTCAGATCCTTTTGATTTGATGAACTAAACAAAGTTTTCTTCTTTCTTTCTCTGTGTAAGTCGAAGTTGAAACCCTACAAATCTTGAAGAAGGAGAGATATGAGGGCAGGCCTCGACACAAAGTGACCAAAGTTCAACTTTGGGCAGCAAATTCTTAGGGGCATTTATTTTTTAAATTTTTGTCGTTTTTTTGTTCTTCTTTGATTAGAGATTTTAACCATAACAGAAATTCTGAATTCCAACATTGATCTACCTTATCAATTCTAGCCTTCTAAGCTAGGCTATTAGCAACTTCATTCGATTCTCTATGCATAAAAGTACACTTCCAATCCCTAAAAACTTACTAAAATACTTCTACAGTCTTGAATTGCATTATTATTAGTCCATCTAAAACTTCCTACATCTCCATTTATTGCTTTTACTACATTCTGGCAGTCTCCTTCCAAATGTAGCTTTTCAACAGCTGAAGCTTTTGCCCACTTGATAGCTGCCAGTGCTGCTAGAGCTTCAGCTTGCTCTTCATCTTGAACTATCCCAGAGAGTGATTGAGCTCCTCCAAATTGCCCTTCATCAGAAAACATCATCAGACCTATACCCATGTGATTATTTTCTTTCAAAAATGCTGCATCAAAATTAAACTTATAAAAGCCATTGTCTGGTAATTTCCAAAGAATTACATCCCTAGTCTGATTCACAGTAGATATAACTTTTGAACAAAAAAGTCAAAATTTTCCAAGGAATTTTTGTCGTTTTTATGATATATCGGATTAATGATATAACTTTTGAACAAAAAAGTCAATTTTTTTAATTAGTTTGTTAGTATTTTCGGTAATATTAACCTATTGAAAGGGGTAATAAAAGAAATTTTTTTCCTACATTTACTTAGATAAAGAAATTTTCCTATTTACTCTTTGCATTTTTGTATTTTCTTTTTCTTTTAGATCTGAAAAATAAAAGAGGAAAGAAAAACAAAAAAAAAATAGGGAATTACTATGCTTAAAACAATACAAGATAAAGTAGGTAACTCATTAATCTCATTAATTCTTTTAACCTATTATTAGTTCATTAATCATCCTATATATATCTTGATTAATCAATTTATTATTTTTTGTTTAAACTAAATTTAGGGTATAAACTGAACCAATAAATCGATATCTATTATATAAAGGAGAATCCTTTTGTCTGACATGGTAACACTATTACACTACGTTCAGCTTTACATTTTCTAAGAATTTAAAGTGCCATGTGGCAAAACAATGGGTTTAAAATGAAAGGACACAATGGATTTACAATAGAACCCGCATTTGGGGGATACCACCATAAATTGCAGGATATTAACGGTTATATGGGGCATAATATAAGCTAAGGGGGGTTTGAGGAAAAAAACATTAAAAACCTAATTCAAGTATCCCCTTCCCTACTGCCGACTGCTCTTCTCTTCTTCCATGATTGATCCTTTCAATTTTACCTAAAAACAACTCACGACGATGAAGGATAATATGATTTCTTTTATTTCTATTATCAATTCGAAAGCCAAAGAAAATACCAAGCCAATCGAGAAGGTCCATATCAAGGTTTGAAAAACGGGTCACGGCTCAGGTCACGGCCACTGAGTGTGATCGTTATAATGCGTTTTGACGGGTGTGAACACGTTTCGGGCAAAAAACATGTTATATAGGAATAAAATGCGTTTTTATACGTTATTTTAAAATAACGGGTGTTATAACGGTTAAATAGAAAAATAAATAAATTATGATCTGAAATTCCTGTCTAACGGTTATAACGTGCGTGAAAACAGTTATAACGGGTCTAATAACGTTGTTACAACGTTTTTTATATATTGTTATTTTATTCTTTCAGTTTCAAAAATTTTATCGTAATTTTTTATTCTTTAATTTAAAAAATAAATAATTATAAAAAATATATTTTTAAATTCTTTTTTTCTGAAAAAACGGTTATAACTGGTGTGAAAACGGGAAAAATGGTCTAAAAAACTCGCGTCAAAATGTTATTTGGAAGGAAAAAACGTAAAATTCAATTTTAGAAAAACAATTATAACATGTGTGAAAACGGAAAAAAGGTCCTAAAAAACTGCCGTTATTTCCTATTTATCGGCGTTATATAGGCACGGGGTTCGGGGATCCTCACGGTCACGGTATATGGATGTGACCGTTTTAACGGAGGTTTTTTTTTTGAAAAAACGGGTGTTTTTCAAACCTTGGTCCAATCATTCCACATCAACAAATTATAAATTACTAAGAACATTGAATTGTAATTCACAAAAACTAAGACATACCATAATTACCAAAAATACAAAAGCTCGCTCCTTGTTTGGTTAGCCTTAACCGACCACTTATCCTTTCAAATGCATACTGAGTGGGATGAATCGTTACATTATCCTTCAAATAAATGAGTTCAGCTCCATCTGGTTCGCTCTTTATGCTATCCATACGAGTAATAGTTTTGGTTGCCTTCGAAAAACAAAGAAGAAAAATGTAAGAAAACTCATTCAATCAACTAAAGTATTATATTAATATTTTTAGATCCAAAGAATTAATCATCGGTAAATTAGGGATTCAAAACAAAATTAGGGAATCTATATACTTAGTTATCAGTTTTTCTCCATGCTCAGTGTATGAAATCAATGGCGACTTCAGCAGTCGGCATTTGCTTTGGTTATGAATGCAATGCCCACAGTGTTGGTTAATATTAAATCTTATTTCTGTGTTGAAATTGGTCTCTGTCGGCATTGTTGTGGTCAATTATCGCAATGCCGATTGATGAGCCAGCATTACCTTAATTATTTGGATAAGGGGTTCTTCCAATTTTTTCATTTTTCTTTTTCTTTTAGTATCCCTCAATTGCAGGTTCTTAAAATACAGGGACACATAATTCATCTCATATTTTTTTTTACCAAATTATAGACATGTTTTTCACAAGAATCAACAATACTTTTCAAACAATATGTTTAAAATGAAGGGATACAATTTATATCATAATTTTTCATGTCTTCCTGTTTCGGGTCCCGTGATTTCTAGCAGACGCTCTACATTATCGTTGCCGACAGCAGTCTTCGTGGCTTCGTCAGCACAATGGTTGCGTTCTCTCTCGTTCCATATCAAGTGCACATTCGTCAGCTCATTCTCTGTTAAGTATCTTCTGATATATGTAATGACTCTAAGAGCCTTATCATAGAAGGTAGCTTCATCCCCTGTCCTTCTCAAATTTCTAGCACCTGTAACGACTTTTACAACATCTTGACTATCAGAAACGACTGTAATCTGCGGATTCCCATTGACCCTTAACCAGTCAGGTTTTAATATAAAGAACATTACCACGTTTTGAATTCCTTTTAGTACTTCCACAAATAAAGAGGTTGGTTCCCTACTTCTTCTAACAAATGCAAAAACAATATGCCCTTCATCATCAAAAATAATCAGCGAGCTACTTCCTTTGTAGGTATCCTCTCTTGTCTCATATTTTCGATAACTAGCATCAATGTTAGATTTAAAACACCCAGGAAATGTAGCAGTCCACCCAATTGATCTTACCACGCGTCCACTGTTTGCCATCTGTTAAAAAAGAAATTTTTTAATATATTACAAAGAAAACACTTTCCTAATTAATCTGAAAGTAATTCACAATAGAATTAAATTAAAACCCTAATTTTCAATTTGGGAAAAAGAATTCAATGGACCCAGATGAAACCTGTTATTAAGAATTCAAACAACTAAATCAAAACTACTTATGAGAACAAATAATTTATGGCATAATATCTAAATTAACAGTAAAACTGAATGAAACCCCTAAATCTCAATGTGGAAAAGGTAAAAACAGGAAATCAAGAATTCAAACTACTAAAATCAACACTAAACGTAATTATCAGTAGAAAAAATTAGATAAAGATACTTACTTTTATATAGAGATATATCTGAGATAGATGAGAATGAAATCATGCTAACTAATCAGACTCTTTGATGATCCAACTTTGTTTCTCTCTATATGTAGAAATCTTCAACCACGTTTCTTGAAGTAGAAGAAGAATAAATCGAGAATAGACTAGTAGAACTAATCGAATTCTAAGATTGATTGTTATAAATTAGCAGAGCACTAATCAGATTCAGAACCTTTTGATTTGATGAACTAAACAAAGTTTCTTTCTTTCTCTCTCTCTCTGTAAAGTTGAAGATCAAACCCTAAAAATCTTGGAGGAGGAGAGATTTGGGGAAGATGAAACAACAGAGGAAGAACTGGAATTTTAGGTTAGAGCGAGATAGACTCAGATGGTTTTCTTTCTTTCTTGGATATTTGGAATGAGAGAATGGTTTAATTCAATTCAAGAGGGATAGAAAAAGGAAACTTGCGGTTACCAGAGTATTACACAATGGCTAGAATTTGAGTCAGCATTAACGACAATGGGATTTAAATTTTACAAATGTTACAATCTCCGTTATACTTTGGGCACAGTAATTATTTGATTCCCGTTATAATTTTACGGCAGTACGCATTAATGAGCACTTAGCCAGTGAGTGGTACTACAACTCTGTACTTACTGAGATTCTTATACAACAAATTGGAATCACGAATTGATAGTGCTTTTTGAGTCATCCACATGCACTACAATGCCTAATTTCGACAAAGTTCAATATGGTTTGAAATCTGTGGATATGGCTCGTCGAGTATGGCTGCTAATGGCAACCAATTTGCTCGCGGTATCAACTGGGACGGAGCTAGAAATTTTGTTATGGACAAGTAAAATCTGAACGATTTTTTTGGGGACCGGCCTATTTTTAAGGGGATCCTTCCCCATTTTGAACTAGGTCATTATGAAATAATTCAAAACGTCCCTTATCTATATATTTTAGTTAGTAGGAATTACCAATAGGTACTATTCTTATGGGCTTAGTTAGTGGAAGGTCCAACCATTAAAAAACAATAACAGGAGGTCCAAAGTTTTAAAGAAATAAGAAAATTGGACCCCAAATTTTATTCGCAGGCCTTATACACGTGCGGGATCATGTATGCGAAATTTAAAAGTACCACAAATAACCTTCCCTTAAGCACGAGAAAAACATTTAACATTTCAGATTCGTTTTCTCTTTCTCTTTCCTCTCACTCGTGCTACGATTGGATTTTGACCAAATCCAATTTACTTTTCGTCAATCTTTCTCGTTTCTACCAAATCAAATGAAGAGTTTTCTCTTGCAATACTTATTTTAGGGTTTTCACAATCTAATCGTTGTTGTGTTTGATTACGCTTTCGATCTCCATGTTTGATTTGTTGATTATTTACTAGATCTAGATGAATAATCACATTGTTTGTTCATTTCGTTATTAGATTTGATTATACCAGTTCTATTTTGTTGGTTTTAGATTTGTATCAGTTTGTTTTTGTTTATGAAGCAACATTACGTATATCCCATACTTACAGAAATCTAGTCTATTTTTAAGAAGAAGAAGATGCATAAGATGCATCGTTATGATTTACGACGAGAAGATTGTTTGTGTTTCCAGGTATGTTTTCTAATCATCTTCTTTGATTATTTTGTTCGTTTTTTTTTTATTTGTTTTTTGATTGTATTATGAAGATCAAACCGATTTTCATGACACTTTTATGTTTTTAGATTTGTTACAGTTTGTTTTTGTGTATGAATACGCAATACGTATATGGCGTACTGATAGAAACTTCTTCTGATTTTGTTTTATTCAGAGTTTTGCCACTGTTTTTGGGTTCGATCCATGAGTACGTATGTGTAATACTGAAATATGTGGTTTGATTATGTTATATTCATGGATTCATCAATTCTTCTTTACATGCAGTTGATTTTTAGTTCATGAATACGCAGTACGTATATGGCGTACTGATAGAAACTTATTCTGATTATGTTTTATTCAGAGTTCTACCTCTATTTTTGGGTTCGATCCATGAGTACGTGTGTGTAATACTGAAATATATGCTTTGATTATGTTATATTCACGGATTCATCAATTCTTCTGTACATGCAGTTGATTTTTAGTTCATGAATACGCAATACGTATATGGCGTACTGATAGAAACTTCTTTTGATTTTTTGTTTTGTTTTTGCAGGTACGTTATTGTTCGTCGTAGTGGATTGTAATTCGATTGATAATTTTTTAGGTTAGTTTCATGTAAAATGAGCAGTATTATTTTGATGGTTCAATGTTTGGTAAGTACGAGAGCAGTATTACTTTGATGTGTTCAATGTTTTGTATGTACGATTCATAATTGCTTGTTAATTCATTAGATTAGCTAGAATTGGAATTAGCTAAATCAGTGCATATTGCGTGTACCACTCATTTTTATCTGCTGTTCATCATGGTTGTGTTAATATTTTTACGTTTTGGTCACATTTAGAGGTTCAAGATGTTTAGTTCTAATCCAAACACTAGGAACTTTTTGAGTATACCATTTATTAACTGTAAATTAACTAGTTTTGTTTTCAGTATAGCATTTATGTACTGCAAATTCATAGTGTCTAACACACATAGGCTTTTGCGGCGAAATTAGCTCGAAAAGTTGTTGAAGGCACCTGGGAGGACATTTGCTATTCGGACTCTCATCTTGGATAAGGGGTAACCCATTTCCAGGCAGCTGCTAAGCACAGACCGGGATTGGATAAGGGGAGGTCATCCCCTTCGTTTGAAATTTAGTTTTGGCGGGAAACTAATTGTCTCGTCTGCGTAAACTGTTAAGCAAATTTTGGAAGTGTTTTATCGAGATTCAATCGCCAAACTAAGTTGGGCTGGACTTGAATGGAGTAAACAGGGTTGGTACATCTGTTTGTATCGATTAGAATGGGCTGAATGATCGGGTTTTGATAAAACAGGGAAGAAATAAAATAAAAATGGAAACAGACAAAGTTTCGAATTATATTTGGAAGTTACGTGCTATATTTTGCAAGGATTTGTTTGTAGAAGCATAAGAGGATAGTTTGGATAATTCAGGAAGGAGGTGAAGTGATTAAACAGGTTAGAATATCCAAAACTTGGCCGAGAAGAAAAATTTATTTTTGGGGAAGAAAAAGAGATTTTGATCGAGTTTAAACCGAGCTGTGAGGTATATATAAGCTCTAGAGAGGCTAAGGAAGGGTTGGGAACACTTTGGAGAAGTTTAGAAGAGAACAGAGTGCTGAAATCACGAGTTGAAATTTATTTCTGCTGCTGCTGCGAAGAAGAACACGAAGAACATAAGACCCTCGGAGTCAGTTGCAGAGGCAGACTTATTTTCAGTGACAACGAGGTACGGTCGCATCTTCCTGCAGTCACCGAAGCCCTTCAGCAACGATTCAGACGTCTGTTTTAGACCTTCAGCAACTACAGAATCCGCTGTTTTAACACTTTTCTCCCTTTTAATCAACTTTTGAGCCATAAACATGTATTTTGAGATTATGATTAATATGAGGAGCTAAACCCCATTGTTGAGGCGATAGAGGAAGCTATTTTTCCAACAAAAAGTGGTATATTCTATTTTATTTATTTTATTTCAATTATTTTTATGATTATTTGCCTTGATTTATAATTGTTTGAATGATTTTTGTTAAGCAATTGTTATTTCTTTTGATAGAGCATGCTTAGCCATAGGTTTTTGATGCTTTATACTTTGGATTTACACTTGTTATTTTGAAAATCTACATGTTGCAATAGTTTAGAATCAAATTAAACATAAAAATTGAATAAATATAAATATTGGATTTAATCACTTTGGACTTGGAAAATAGTGGAATCTTAGCCTCAGTATTCTTTTAATATTGATATCAACTTTGTCAGTGTTTGTTTTAAATATTAGTGATTTTTTATATTTTTAGTTTTAAAATTTAAGTCTAAAGTTATCCTTCACAAGTTCGAGAATCGAATCCTATTACCACCACTTTCACTACAACTAAAATTCACATCATGCAACGAATGTGTACTCGAATTTGTAAGCGGTGCAGCCGATGTGTACTCTACAATTTTGAGTGCAGATTTTATACACCAATGAATTTGAGTGCAGATTTTATGATCTTTTTTTTTTTCGCAATTTTATGAACTTAGATTATAACAAAAAAGATCTTTTACCCCAACAATTGCAAGTACACTAGCAATCAAATATATACGTAAAGGGTCCAAGATTATAACAATAAAAATAAAAATAAAAGACAGACAAAGAGAAAAAAAAATTAAACATAAAATTAGATCTTCCACTCCAATGCCACCAACACCAAGACCACAACCGTCGCTACTAGATTATGTCTCCCAGCATCACTGCCTATTGGATCATATTGTAAAAGTTAGTTTCATGTCAAAATGAGTAATTAAGCAAAAGAAACCATCATATATGCACTAGCGGGTTTTTTTTGTTGTTGATAAAAAGCAAATGCATTAAAACTAAGCAAGAACTAATACATTGTTTAGATTACAAACATTTCTAATGAAAACAACTTTCATTTCCTTGTCCCAGTACCTAGAATCTATAGCCTGATTGACATATCTATTTAGATTTTTTTCTATTTTATCCGCAATAAAATTACAATCTCTGTTGATATAATGGAAGGAAGATGAAGCAAAAGAATTGTTGATGTCTTGAGCTTTAAGAATACTCACTTTACATCTTCAATTTGCAGAAAAATTTCTTCCCTTCATACCGTGGATAACATTGAGATTGTCATTTAAGAAGATTATATTATCTAATCCATCTTCTCTTGCCCATCTTATTGCTTCCCTGCAAGCTCTAGCTTCTGCTTCATGTGAGCTCTAGCATCTTCCTGTGCCTCCTGCAAAATCATAAATAGCTCCAGATTTATCAAGCCAAACCGCAACAAAGGAAAAGTTCTTTGAGTACTTATCAAAGGAAGCATCAAACATGATATAGTGAGAGTCAGTATCATTATCAATACAATCTAACTTACAACCTGGATGAGGACATTCACAAGTTTTTTTATTACAAGTACTCTGGCCACTTTTAACATTCTTGTTACTATTAAGACTTCTGACACTAGTATTAGGGATTAAAAAGAAGTTTAGGTCCTTTTTTATACTTTGATGAGATCAACAGGGTTAGGTTTAACGCCATCAAAGACTACTCTACATCTGTACTTCCATATGAAACAGAGAATATAAGCATAGAAGTCCTTATTATCAATGTCTTTAAGCCACATAACACACCAATTTTTATAATCTAAGTTAAGACCTTTATAGAAAATATGAGTAAAGGACAAACCCCTCCAAATAGCCTCAGAGAAAGCACACTCAAGGAACAAATGATCAGTGGTCTCACTGACTACCTTATTACACATAGCACATTGAATATCTATATGAATGTGTCTTCCTATCCTATCTTTTACTGGTAGACAACCACTAAGAGATTTCCAAATAAACATTTGAACTCTAGGAATCACTCTAAGTTTCCATATATCTAACCAATCGACTTTAATCTCTAAGTGTTTTCTATTACAAAGATAATTATAAGAAGATTTAGCAGATACTTCTCCATCCAGTGTACCAATCCATTTCACATAGTCTTTATTATTAACAATATTCGGATCAATCATTTTAATTTTTTGAATCGAGTCATCATCAAAAAGATTATTTAAAATGTTTTCATTCCAGTTTCCATGGGAATTAATCAAATCATAGACCTTATTAAGATTACTGTGAGTTGGATTATTTCTAGGTCTTGGTTTTTCACCATCAGGAAGCCACTTATCAGTCCATATGTTTATCTTCTCTCTATTTCCTATTTCCCAGCTATGGTTTTCTTTTATGACATCTAAGCCTTTACATATACTAGTCCAAACCCAGGATTTAACATCCTTTTTCTTGTAAATTAGAGGGTCTGTTTTTTGAAAGTATTTGCATTTGAGAATTATGCACCAAAGTTTATCTGGATTGTTTATTAATCTCCAAGCTAGCCTAGTAAGAAAAGCTAGGTTAAAATTATGTGGGTTCCTAATACCTAAACCTCCACTGGCTTTACTAGTACACATAGAATCCCAGGCTTTAATGTATAAACCTCTGTTGTTTTTAGTTTTTCTCCACCAGAAAATCTCTTTGAAGAGCATCAATTCTATCTAGGGTTTTCTTAGGAAGAGAGAAACACATCATTTGAAACATGGGCATAGCACTAGTGACTGACTTAATAAGCGTAGTTCTACCAACTTGAGAAAGAAACTTTTCCTTCCATCCTTGAATTCTATTATAAACTCTGTCTAACATATTTTGGTAATTAAAGGATTTAGTCCTGTTGAAAATCAAAGGAGTACCAAGGTAGGTATCTGTTTTAGTAATTCTATTAACCTTAAGGATTCTAGCTAACAACTTACAGTGTTTATTTTGAACCTTTTTACTAAAATAAATACCTGATTTTTGATGATTAATTAGTTGACCAGAGGAATCACTAAAAGTTTTCAGGATATCTAATAGATTATGAGCCTGAGTAATACTAGCAGTAGAGAAAATAAAGGAGTCATCGGCAAAAAACAAGTGAGAAACTGAAGGGCATCTATTTGTTACTTTTATACCACGAATTTTTCCTAAGCTCTCAACATGATATAGAAGTCTAGACAAAGCTTCCATGCAAATGATGAAAATGGATGGGGATAAAGGATCTCCCTGCCTAATCCCCCTATTGGGGAAGATAACATCACCTAGAATACCATTAACTAACACAACATAAGACACGGAAGAAATACATGCCTAAATGAGCTCGCAAAAATCATTTAGAAAACCAAGACAACTAAAAATCTTAATAATAAATTTCCATTCAAGCCTATCAAAGGCTTTAGAAAAATCTAATTTTATAGCCATATACCCATTTTTTCTTTTGCTAGTTTTCATAGTACGTAAAATTTCATGAGCAACTATGATATTGTCAGTAATTTGTCTTTTAGGTCTAAACGCTGATTGATTTTGGGAAATAAGTTTATCTAGGTGAGGCTTAATTCCACTGGCTATTATTTTAGCAACAATCTTATATAAAGCATTACTTAGACTAATTGGTCGAAAACCATTAGTTGTTTTTGGAGTCTTATTCTTAGGAATTAAGGATATAGATGTGTGGTTAATTTCCTGCTTGAACCTTTTCTCTTTAAAGACTTGCTGAACCCAAATTATAATATCGTTTTTAAGAGCATTCCAATAGTTTTGGTAAAATCCTGGAGGGAAACCATCCGGACCTGGTGCTCCCCAAGAATTCATACTAAAAAGGGCTTCCTTAATGAAAAAGCGGGGGTCTAACAACCACACCCAATATTTCGTTCGGCAATCTAAATAGACAAACTCCAATATACTTTCAAGAGAATCAACTAGACAGTCAGACTCAATCTATAGAAAGTATATCAAAGAGTTGTATCTCAATTTCTCAATTCAATCTGCAATCAAACAAATAGGAATTTGCGAGCCCGATTGAATAAGAGAAATAACTTGGACGGTATCACAAACCAATATCTAAGTGTCAATCAATTCAATAAACAACCCAAAGGTCGGATTCAAGAACTGATTGAGCTTAACGCACAACCTGTGATATTTCTATTATATAACAAAATATAATGAGGAAAAGAAATAACACAGACACTAGAAATTTTGTTAACGAGGAAACCGCAAATGCAGAAAAACCCCGGGACCTAGTCCAGCTTTGAACACCACACTGTATTAAGCCGCTACAGACACTATCCTACTACCAATGAACTTCGGACTGGAATGTAGTTGAACCCTAATCAATCTCACACTGATCAAGGTACAGTTGCGCTCCTTACGTCTCTGAACCCCAGCAGGATTCTACGCACTTGATTCCCTTAGCTGATCTCACCCACAACCAAGAGTTGCTACGACCCAAAGTCGAAGACTTGATAAACAAATTTGTCTCACACAGAAAAGTCTATTTGAATAGATAAATCTGTCTCCCACAGAAATACCTACGAGTTTTGTTCCGTCTTTTGATAAATCAAGCTGCATAGGAACCAATTGATAAACCGGACTTATATTCCCGAAGAACAGCCTAGTATTATCAATCACCTCACAATAATCTTAATCGTATGTAAGCGAAACAAGATATTGTGGAATCACAAACGATGAGACGAAGATGTTTGTGACTACTTTTAAAGGATATTTTGACTTTGGGTCACGAAAAAGTGACCAGTTTGCGTTTGGGTCACCTAAATTTTTTAATTAGAGTTTGGGTCACAGGACCGCGGTTGACAGTTAAAAAAATAAATTAATTAAAAATAACTTTTATTTAGCTTGTGATCACGCACGTGTTACTTTAAAATCTTTCCCGACTAAAACAAACATTTTCTCTTATCTTCTTCTCTCTTTCGTATTCTCTCTTTTGGAGAGATTTAATTATGTTCATAGCGCTGTTTTGTTCAAGTGGTTGAATCCAATTACGACTTGAACTTACAGATGTAACTTGCTTACTTATACCAAACAGTGTGTGAAATCTAGTTTCCTGATTTGATCTTATAAAAATCCCAACTTTTTTTTCATTGCTGGCGAACTTCTATTGTGCTGGATGAATTTTCTCTATTTGTAGATGCCATTATTGATTGTGTGATGCTAGAAACATTAACATAATTAAACCACTGCAAAAGCTCAACATGAAGTACTAGAAAAAGTAATAACCCTTGTAACAGATTCAGTAGAAGGTGCACGAGATTCAATTGGGGATTTCAATTGAAGAAGTAGGTATAGATGATGTTTACAAAAGGGTTTGTGTTAGTTAATTTGATGCAAGTTTGTTTGAACTTAAATTGTTCAATTAAAGTTTTTGAATGCTAATTTAGGTATTTCTTCTAATTAGGGTTCTTGAGAAGTTTGGTAGTGTTATTATATTCCATTTTCTTTTCCTAATTCATGAAGTCGGCTGTGTTTTTCTTATTGGAATTGACGATTCTTCAGTTTTAAAACTGAATGCAGCTGTAAACAACAAACAATTTGAAGCAATAAACATCGAAACAAGATCAAATTTTGGAGTTTGGTTGGATTAAAATGACGACGACTCTCCGTTCTTCTGATATGTGGATGTTCTTGAGTTCATGAATGATTAAAAGTGTTGGATAGTTGTTAAGTGTTGAAATTACAAGAAAGGAGGTGGAGGAGGGTGGTGGTGGTATTAATGCTGCTAGAACCGAAGGAGGCCGAGATTGTACCGGTTCAGGTGTCGGGATAATTGTGTTAACGGCGTCTAACGGAGTTAAAGTAATTCAAATTAATTTTAAAAAGTAAATAATTAGTTAACTGTCAATACGGTCAACCACGATCCATGACCCAAACTCTAATTAAAATTTCTACGTGACCCGAATGCAATTCTGGTCACTTTTTTGTGACCCAAAGTCAAAATATCCATACTTTTAATCTTACCTATCGGAGATAAATCTCAAGCAAATCTTAACAAAGATAAAACTCAATCACGATTGTAGAAGTAAGATCAGAACACGCAATTACAGAGAAAATAGTTGGGTCTGGCTTCACAATCCCAATGAAGTCTTTAAGTCGTTAACCTACAGGGTTTCGTGAAAAACCTAAGGTTAAAGGAGAATCGACTCTAGTCGCAACTAGTATCACACAAGAGGTGTGGGGATTAGATTTCCCAGTTGTTAGAGTTCTCCTTTATATAGTTTTAAAATCAGGGTTTGCAATCAATGTTACCTTGGTAACAAAGCATTCAATATTCACCGTTAGATGAAAACATGATTAGATTAAAGCTAATATCTTTCAACCATTAGATCGAACTTAGCTTGTTATACACAAATGAAATGTACCTTCATTTAGGTTTGAGTAACCGTACCTAAACATGTACACTAGGTTGGCTCAACAGTAATTAACCGGAGTTAGCTATATGAACACTCTCATATCAACCTTATTCATCTTAACCACAACTAGTTCAAATGACTCAAATGAAACTAGTTATAGAGTTGTTCAATTACTATATTCTCATAGAAGTATATAAGAACACAATTGAAGAAAAATCGGTTTGATTCACTCGAATCAATTCATGAACATTATAGCCACGGTTTGCAAAGAATGCATTCCTTATTATATAAATGTATTAGTTCATGAACAAATCGATTCTAGAACTTTAACCACTCAAGTATGCAAACGGATACGCATACTTAAAGTAGCCGGACTAAGTTTGGGTTCGCCAGTATGCAAACGGGTACGCATACTTCCAAACACAATAGAAATTCCCGGACCCAAACCCTTCGCCAGTACGCGTACGGGTATGTGTACTTAGGTACTCGAAATTTCACAACTAACAGGTACACATACGGGTATGCATACTATAGTTCCGGTCATGGGTCACATATATGCAAGAACACATACTATGTTTATAATCCAATGATGGTTAAGTGTTCTAAACTCTATTTCAATCATTGAAACATTCTTAGGGGATGACAATAGCTGTTTTCACGAACTATTAACATCAAAGCAATTTTCAAGTTATTGAAATAATCATTACGAAACATTCCAAGTCTACACAAAATGATTGTATCACACAAACCATGTAAGATGTTACTCGGCGATTTTCACATGATCATCTTTTGACTTTCGTCAAGAATATAAGATGAACTTGGTTGAAGAGAAAGCTTACCAACATATATTTCGAGAAATATGTAAGCGAGTTAAACTCATCTCGAAATCTCAAATGTGTAAAATCGAATACTATATAGTAATACGACTTTTGTCTCAATATAGGAGATATAGTAGAAATAGACTTTCCAAGTGATAGATGAGTTTTAGTCTCCACATACCTTTTGTTGATGAAGTTCCACAAGCTCTCCTTAGTAGTTCTTCGTCTTCAATTGATGAACGCCGTGAAGTCTAATGCTCAACTATACAATCTATCCTAGTCCGAGGCATCACTATAAGTAGACTAGAAATCAAAACTTATAGTTTTGATCACTAACATTGACAAACAAGCTTGAGATATCAACGCTTGCGAGTTTGACCGAGCAGTGCTCTAACAATCTCCCCCTTTGTCAATTTTAGTGACAAAACTATCAATACATATGGATTACAAAATAAATAAAATTTGTAGCTTCTCATCCAAATGCTTGATCTCCTTTGTTCTTCAACATTACTCGAAATCTTCGTCACTTCCAAGTACTCCAATGATTCTAAATGTGTTCAACTCAGCATCATAGTTGTTGAAGATCCGTAGCAATAACAATGAGAAAACAGTTGCTCTCAATCATTGTTATACAGTGTCATAGTATTATTACATAACATCAAAGTCCAATTGTATCACAACTTTGACAACAATACTATGGTGATATGTATCACTCCCCCTTAGTCAATACTTCATCTCACAATGAAAACCACTCCCCCTTACATAATGATCCGTAAACCATATGTATTTGTAGTGTGAATTACATATTAATTCTCCCCCTTTTTGTCAATATAAATTGGCAAAGGGTGAAAACTAGTGGGATCCTCATGAAATTTTCATAGAGATACTTCATGACCAAAAGAGAACAACATATCAACTTGTTTCGATGATTTCACATAGTTGAAACTTACTGTATTCATCAAGGAGTTTATAAAGATACAAGAAAACTCCTACAATATTCCATAGCCGCACTCCCCCACAAAGATTTGGCAATTAAGCACAAGTTCAATTAAGAACTCTCCCCCATAAAATGTCATTCCCGAAAGAACAACAAGAGCGACCTTACTTTTATAAGAAAAGAAGGATTTCTTTGGACATTAACAAATCACATGAAACATGAATTTGTATCCAAAAATCTCAATTGAATTAACCACAAGGAAATTGATCAATTGGTCATGCTCAACATAAGAGAACTTACGGAGCCGCACAGTACATACACAAAGATGTGGATCTGGGAAAGACCAATATTGCGGAATAATCTAAGATTCATTCTCTTTTTTCATCACTATTTGCACAATGACATATAATAGACTTAATATTTTGTAAACAAAAGTTCATCCTATCTTCCATCAATATTTGCATAATGACATAATAGGCTTAACTTTTGTAGTCAAAAGTTCATTCTATCTTTTATCAATATTTTCATACCGACATATAATAGAGTTAACTTTTGAGCAAATATGGGATAGTCAAGGTTCACGGATGTAAACAACATATATCCCATAACAATTTGCAATATATAAAACCATAAAGATTAATACTGCAAAAATCATCTTCCAAATAACTTAGAATTTAAATAAATAAATCTAAAAACATTGCAAGATGAAAATGTTGGCAATAGATATGTGTACTCACAATAATGGCTATTCCAAACCCTAGTTATCCTTCTTAAAAACAAAAGAATAAATTCTCATAAGAAGTTTCCTAGACATGATGGATACACACGAAAATCTAATCATCATCTTCATCATCGTCGACCATAAATGTGGCACGAATCTTATCCATGTCCTCCTTGATTTCAGGAAACTTAGTAGCAATCACGTATAATTGTTCTTGTACACACTTTACCTTGGCATCAATTTTACAAACACTCTTGTGAATTTGATGAAGAAGCTTCATGGAGGAAGAATCACACGAGCCAACAAGAGTGTCACATCTTTGTCTCTTGCAAGCATTCTCCTTCATACGTTTGAAAGTACAAGGGAGAACAAGCTTGGGAGTTCCAATAAAGTTTCCAATGGTCATAATAGAGAAGGGGCGACAAATTCGCTCAATCAAGCAAGGATATCCTAACTTCTTGTTGGAAGACGTCATCGACAACATTTGATAAATGATAAACCCACAAATGTCGAGACTTTGAGTTCCCAACTCAAGGAAATAGACCAACTCCGCAAACTCACGACTCCAACGAGAATTCTCAACCGTGGAGGGACAAAGATTAGATATACCAAGTTTTCCAAAAGACATCAAGGTAAGACTAAGATAATTAGTAGGAAATTTTCCTTCATTCCAAACAACACTCTTACCACAAAGACCATTAGAAATGGTTTCATAAGATGGTCTTTCACGACTAGGTCTTGGAAGGTGAAAACTCCCTAAGGGAATTTTGGTAATCCTTGAAATCAAATCTCTATTACAAGAATCCTTTCTCTATTTATCATGGTCTTGAATTCCATGTTGTCATCATTAACATCATGGATGTTATCATAGAAGATTCTTGTAAGAGTGTCAAAACCTTCACCAAGACCATCAAAGATATTCCCAAGATTAAATTTTTCAAAACATACCAAATCTTCTTTATGTCCACTAACAAAATCCAATTTCTTTTTTAGAATAAACTCATTAGATGAAATCCTTTCAGACACCTTGCCACAAGAATCATTGACAAATCTATTCCTAATAGAATTTTGATCTATAGGTAAGTTCATGCTAGAAGAAGATGAATAACTCCAGTTTTTTGAAATCTCTTTTGAAACCTTGAAATTCCTCATGAGATCTAGAAATTAAGAGAGATTAGAGGAAGAGAAGACTTACTTGATATGTTCCTTGAAAACCCTTCCACTTTTTGATCTCCAAAGGTGATTTAATGGAGAAAATACATATCCCTAGAAAAGTTCACGTACGCAGACAAGAAGGGAGGTAGAAGAAGGGTACGCGTACCACTACTTTTATAGACCCAACGATGGGCTTGGACCTGTTCCTTAACCGCGACCCACAACAAGGAATGTAGGATTTCTTAAGTGTTCAGTACCAAGGATCGCAACCTGTGAGGACACAACATAGTGCGAAAAAGAAAGTAGAAAAACTACATACTTTTATCCTCGGGTGAACAGACTGATAAAAAAAAAACAGTCAAGGAGTTTTTTTCTCAAAATAAAATAAATTAACCCAAGTTCAAAACAAATCACACCGTTACTTGCCCCATCTCAAGTTATATACAAATAGGGTAGAGCCAATCTTGTTACCAAGAGGCAGTATGTGTAGAGTCAATCTCATGCACAGTTTTCGGTTGATATTTGTGAACCGTACCAGTGATATAATCATAATAATGATGATAATCAGGGTTAATAGAGCTTTCTAACTCCTTTTTCTTATGATTAGGAAGAAATGTTTTCTGACATTTAGAACCTGCACCAAACCAACAAGAATCCCGATTATTGAATTCATATGGGTTGATAGCATGTTTAGTTCGTACATCATGCTTATATGATTTGACAGATACAGAACTATTATCAAAACAATTCTTTTCCTCAATCAAATTGAGTTTTTCAAAGAATTTGAAAACCCCTTCAAAAGCCTTAAATAGATCTTTGTCAATAGATCCATCATGATGGTATTCCTCAAAAAGATTAAGAAGTAATCTAGTGAGATTCCATACCTTTGAGCTTTGAATTCGTTTTCTCGAGTGCTTTTTCTTAGAAGAACATTTAATTTTTCCTTTAGACTGTTTTTCATCATCTAGGATTTCCAATGTCTTAGATGAAGAGAGATTACCTAGGGAGACCAGAGGTCTAGTAGATAATAAGCTTTGAACAATCTTTAAGGACTTCTGGCGTGCGTTACAGATTCCCAGAACAAGTTTCCCAAAGTAATTTACCATAAGGACAAACTTTAAGGATCAGTCAAACACAAACTTATTAGGTTTTTAGTGTTTGCCTGCTCTGATACCAATTGAAAAAGCGGGGGTCTAACAACCACACCCAATATTTCGTTCGGCAATCTGAATAGACAAACTCCAATATACTTTCAAGAGAATCAACTAGACAGTCAGACTCAATCTATAGAAAAGTATATCAAAGAGTTATATCTCAATTTCTCAATTCAATCTGCAATCAAACAAATAGGAATTTGCGAGCCTGATTGAATAAGAGAAATAACTTGGACGGTATCATAAACCAATATCCAAGTGTCAATCAATTCAATCAACAACCCAAAGGTCGGATTCAAGAACTGATTAAACTTAACGCATAACCTGTGATATTTCTATTATATAACAAAATATAATGCGGAAAATAAATAACACAGACACCATAAATTTTGTTAAGGAGGAAACCGTAAATGCATAAAAACCCCGGGACCTAGTCCAGCTTTGAACACCACACTGTATTAAGCCGCTACAGACACTAGCCTACTACCAATGAACTTTGGACTGGAAGGTAGTTGAGCCCTAATCAATCTCACACTGATCAAGGCACAGTTGCGCTCCTTACGTCTCTGAACCCCAGCAGGATTCTACACACTTGATTCCCTTAGCTGATCTCACCCACAACCAAGAGTTTCTACGTCCCAAAGTCGAAGACTTGATAAACAAATTTGTCTCACAAAGAAAAGTCTATTGGAATAGATAAATCTGTTTTCCACAGAAATACCTATGAGTTTTGTTCCGTCTTTTGATAAATCAAGGTGCACAGGAACCAATTGATAAACCGGACTTATATTCCCGAAAAACAGCATAGTATTATCAATCACCTCACAATAATCTTAATCATATGGAAGTGAAACAAGATATTGTGGAATCACAAACGATGAGACGAAGATGTTTTTGACTACTTTTAGTCTTACCTATCGGAGATAAATCTCAAGCAAATCTTAGCAAAGATAATACTCAATCATAATAGTAGAAGTAAGATCAGAACACGCAACTACAGAGAAAATAGTTGAGTCTGGCTTCATAATCCCAATGAAGTCTTTAAGTCGTTAACCTACAGGGTTTCGTGAAAAACCTAAGGTTAAAGGAGAATCGACTCTAGTCGCAACTAGTATCACACAGGAGGTGTGGGGATTAGGTTTCCCAGTTGTTAGAGTTCTCCTTTATATAGTTTTCAAATTAAGGTTTGCAATCAATGTTACCTTGGTTACAAAGCATTCAATATTCACCGTTACATGAAAACCTGATTAGATTCAAGTTAATATATTTCAACCGTTATATCGAACTTAGCTTGTTATACATAAATGAAATGTATCTTCATTTAGGTTTGATTAACCGTACTTAAACGTGTACACTAGGTTGGCTCAACAGTAATTAACCGAAGTTAGCTATATGAACACTCTCATATCAACCTTATTCATCTTAACCACAACTAGTTCAAATGACTCAAATGAAACTAGTTATAGAGTTGTTCAATTGCTATATTCTCATAGAAGTATACAAGAACACAATTGAAGCAAAATCGGTTTGATTCACTCGAATCAATTCATGAACATTATAGCCACGGTTTGCAAAGAATGCATTCCTTATTATATAAATGTATTAGTTCATGAACAAACCGATTCTAGAACTTTAACCACTCAAGTATGCAAACGGGTACGCATACTTAAAGTAGCCGGACTAAGTTTGGGTTCGCCAGTATGCAAACGGGTATGCATACTTCCAAACACAGCAGAAATTCCCGGACCCAAACCCTTCGCCAGTACGCGTACGGGTATGTGTACTTAGGTACTCGAAATTTCACAACTAACAGGTACGCATACGGGTATGCATACTATAGTTTCGGTCATGGATCACATATATGCAAGAATACATACTTTGTTTATAATCCAATGATGGTTAAGTGTTCTAAACTCTATTTCAATATTGAAACATTCTTAGAGGATGACAATAGCTGTTTTCACGAACTATTAGCATCAAAGCAATTTTCAAGTTATTGAAATAATCATTATGAAACATTCCAAGTCTACACCAAATGATTGTATCACACAAACCATATAAGATGTTACTCGGCGATTTTCACATGATCATCTTTTGACTTTCGTCAAGAATATAAGATGAACTTGGTTAGAGCGAAAGCTTACCAACATATATTTTGAGAAATATGTAAGAGAGTTAAACTCACATCGAAATCTCAAATGTGTAAAATCGAATACTATATAGTAATACGACTTTTGTCTCAATATAGGAGATAGAGTAGAAATAGACTTTCCAAGTGATAGATGAGTTTTAGTCTCCACATACCTTTTGTTGATGAAGTTCCACAAGCTCTCCTTAGTAGTTCTTCGTCTTCAATTGATGAACGCCGTGAAGTCTAATGCTCAACTACACATTCTATCCTAGTCCGAGCATCACTATAAGTAAACTAGAAATCAAGACTTATAGTTTTGATCACTAACATTGACAAATTAGCTTGAGATAACAACATTTGCGAGTTTGACCGAGCAGTGCTCTAACACTTAATTTCTTCTTCTTCGGGGATTTTACATAGACTATCATTCTCTTTTTGATCTATTTTAGGTTCTATTATTCTACTGAAGATGGGATCTATATCATGGTCATTGGTCTGGTAGATATTTCTTAAGTGCTCTGTAGGCAATTTATTCAAGTTTTCCTAACCTTCTATCCATAGGCCACTATTATCTCTAAGAAATGCTATTTATTCTTTTCCTTTCTGAAGCATATTGATGAAAAAACTTAGTATTATGATCATTTTCTTTTATCCATTTTTCTTTTACATGTTGCCCCCAATACATTTTTTCTATGGTATACCAAGAATCGAGTTCCTCGAGTAAGTGTTTTAACCTTTTCTTAGTCTCATAGTTATAGGGCTTTCTGTTCTCTAGTTCAATTTCATATAATACATCTGAAATATTCTTGAAAAATGTTACCAAATTCTAAGAATCCGATTCTAATCTTTTAAGAATGTCATTTATATCAGAGTCACTGTCTCTACTGTTATCTAAAGAGTTTTTAATTAAGTTGTTACAAGATTTATGTTCCTGAAGCGGATCATATTAGTCAAAATAAACTAAAAAATTTAAGTACAACATATATGTATTGTTGATTTACACTGTCAAATGCATGCACCTGCGAGTCATATTAGTCAAAGTAAACTATAATTTTACTGTACAACATATAAGTATTGCTGACTTCTACTGTCAAAAGCAAAAAAAACTATCATATATGCACCCGCAGGTCCTATTAGTCAAAATAAACCTTTTTTTTTCCTGAATCACATAACTTTTATTAATTTTGAAAATTGATACAAATTACAAGAAAATGAAGGAAGCAAAATAAGGTTCAAAATAAAAAGGCCTGTAAGGCCCAGTTCTAATCAACATAAATGAAAATTTTGGATTACAAACTTTTTAGCAGAATCTGTAGTATTCAGTGTCATGTAGCTCAATTCTTGCCAGTAAAGCTGGCCTCCCCATGTAAATCTATCTTTCACCTGCCTGTAATTGAGCTCCTTTCTTAGCCACTGCATCAGTTGAGAAATTCACCTCTCTAAAGAAATGATTAAACTGAAATGACATGATGCATTTTATTGCCTTAGTCCACCTCATCCTAATGAACCATGGAACTTTCTTTCTTGCAAAATTAGTTATCACTGTATTTGAATCAGAATTAAGAATAATATGCTGCATTTTCCACATCACTTCCAATTCCACAGCACAGACAACATCATACACTTCTGCAATGTAGTTGGTTGCAATTCCCAGACCTCCAGTTAGAGTACCTATTACCCGACATTTATGATCTCTTACAACAACCCCAAAACCTGCTGCTCCTGGATTACCAACTGAAGCACCATCACAGCAAAACAGAAATGTACCAGGGCAAGGTGGAGACCAATGACAAATTTTGATGTTTTGAAACTTAATCTTTCTTGGACCAAGATTACAAAAAGGAGATTACCTGCATATCATAATTCTGGTCCCATTTGTTACCTTTTATTCTGAGACCTCCTTCAAACACCATCTTTTTGATTTTACTTTTAAATTGCAGAACATTTGGCTTTACTTATCAAACAGTCTTTTGTTTTTGGAAAACCAAAGCTCTTTCAATACTGAACAGCAGGCAGTAATCTACATTTCTTTTATCAATGGGCTTTTGTTATTTGTTCCGTTCCATATGTCATCAAAAGATTTTGGAGCAGCAAGATCAAAAGCAGAGCATAGCCATTGCAAGATATCAACACTGAATTTACACTCCCAGAGCAAATGATGCATGCTATCTTGATGTTCTTCACATATGCAGCATCTTGAAACCATATCATAACCTTTTTTAACCATTGTTTCATCATCAATAAATATCCATTGTATAATTTTCCATGCATTACTAGTTGTACTTGGATAAAGGAAGTAATTCCAGATGTATTTTGTCCATTTTAACATAGGCATCTTGCTTCTTATTTTGTTAATTGCTGATGCAGTAGTAAATTCTCCTTTTAACTCACAACTCCAAATTAATTCATCCTCTCCTCCTCTAATGTCAGGAAAGTCTGTTAAGAAAGGTTGGGTTTCTACAGGTATGCTCCATTTACCATTATTAAGAATATCAGCAACTTTCATTTGTAGATTATTTTTAACATAAGAAGTAAAACCAATTTTCTCAATTAGAGAAGAATTTCCTGTCCAAGTATCAAACCAAAGGGAGATTTCTTTGCCATTACCCACACACCATCTAATGTCTTCATGTAATGCTTCCCAAGCCTATTTTAAGCCAGACCAAATTGAAGATTTTCCAGTTAGCACTCCACAACTCATTTTTATCTTTATACTTTGCCTTGATAAACAATGCCCATTCTTCATTTGAATTTATAATTTTCCACATTAACTTCATCAATAAAGCTTGATTAATTACTTGAAGTTTTTGAATCCCCAATCCTCCTTCACATAGAGGAGTACAAACTTGCTTCAAAGACAGTGTAGTATATTTTCTGGTTTCCCCATCTCCATACCATAAAAAATTTCTAATGATTTTTTCACAATTTTTGATTACTGAAGCAAGCCATCTGTATACATCCATATTGTATATAGGTATACTACAGAGAACTGATTTGATAAGGGTTAACCTTTCTTGAAAAGAAAGCAATCTCCCCTTCCATGCATGCAGCAAGCTCATATATTTAGTCCAAATAAACTAGAATTTTCAGTACATCATATACGTACTGCTGATTTCTACTTTCAAAAGCAAAAGAAACCATCATATATTTTACTTATGTTGGTTATTCAAGCACTTTCATCAATATTGGACATATGTATTGTGGATCTATGTTACAGAAAACAAAAAACAGAAACCCCATGTCACTTATGATGGTTATTCAAGCATCTTTCATCAGTTTTTCAGTTATGTACTGGTGAATCTATCTCCTAGAACACAAAATACAAATTACATGTTACTTATGATGGTTATTCAAGCACTTTCATCAGTATTGGACATATGTACTAGTGGATCTATGTTACTAGAAAACCAAAAACAGAAAACTTATGTCACTTATGATGGTTACTCAAGCATTTTTCATCAGTTTTTCAGTTACGTACTGGTGAATCTATCTCCTAGAATACAAACTACAAACTGCATGTTACTTGTGATGATTATTCAAGCACTTTCATCAGTATTTATGTACTGGTAGATCTATGTTACAGAAAACCAAAAACACTAACCGCATATCACTTATGATGATTTTCATCAGTTTTTAAGTTATGTACTGGTGAATTTATCTCCTAAAACTGCTAATTTGAACAGTCAAAAGCTATAAAAAATCATCTTATACGCAGTGATGTATCATATTGGTTAAAATAAACTAGGTTTTTTCAGTACATCATATATGTACTACTGATTCATATCTTTTTCTGCTATTGATTTCAATACTCTTTTTTTTGTTTTTTGCTGGATGATTTGGTTTTTGGTGTTGGTGATTCTTCATAATCACCTTCATCGTATATGGGAGCAGTACTATCTTCGTAGATCTAGAAAAAAATATTGATTCAATTTGGAAAATTGAAATCTAAGTTTGGATTTTTGATTTTTGGTTTCTCTTAGATCGGAATCTAGGTTTTTGGTTTGTGATTCTCTGATTGAATCACAAGAATTTCTCTTAGAACAGAGAAGAGAAAGGAAAAACGAAGAGAGAGGAAGAACAAAGAGATTGAGTTTTTTATGAGAGAGAGAAGAATATCGAATGATATTAGAGGCGTGTTTGGGAACAATGGGTATTCCGGTCATTTCCATGTTTTATTCAAATTTGGACATCCGGATAAAAGAAAATTCCAGTCGGACCCTACTATAAACAATTGTTTGGGCTTAGGACCAACCAATAAATTTACCGTTTAGCTAATGGCCGAAGTGCCATTTCTTAATTTGTTAAGTTAGTTAAGTTTATTGACTGTTAGTTTTAGATTAGATTGGTGAGTTATTTTTAGAATTAGAGAAGAATGAGAAGAAAAGTTTTTTCAAAAGTTTTTGAAAAACTACGTTTTTAGATTGTTGAATTCAAAACGAGTTATTTGAGTGATAACTCCGAGGAATGCGAACCTTAACTTGTAGAGTAAAGAAAGTATTCGTCAATGAGTTTTTGTTGCTTGAAGCTGAAATTTGGTGAAAATGAAACTTTTAAAGCTGAGTAGATTTGATATAAGTTTGGTTAGGAAAAAGTGAAGAACAGGTAACCGATCTTCATTTTAATGGAGGTTAGAACTAAATTCGACTAAAAAAACGGATGAACAGGTACCGAACTTCGTTTTGATGGGCTACCAGAACTGAAGAACTCCTAGCCGAATTTATATTTTGGGTATGACAGAGTAATGTTCGGCTTGGTTGAGTGCAATATATTCTTAACCGAAATTTCAAGTTGAAATTAGGATCTAATAATTAAAGTCATGTTCAGTTATTTCGTGAGTCAACATTTAAAGACCTAGTATGGACGGACGTTACAATCTCCGTTATAATTTTGGGCATGGTCAAATGTCTAGTGGTACTACATTTTCTTTGTATTCACGCAGCTTGATTACCTATGTCCACGAGGGTGAAAAATGTTTATATTTAGTTATAACGATTACAATTCACTTGCTTAGCTATGATTCTCTCAAGAACAGTTCTCTGCTTAGTCTCTCTTCACTCTCGAACTTACCGAACCTCCCTTCTCTCAAAATTTAGCCTGGTATTTATAGGCGAGATGTGCATACAACAAAACTACAGTGTTAAGCATATCCGTCGAAGTGTTGTATCGTCGTCGCGAGGTATGACCCGATCTTCGCTGTGTTGTCCCGATATCTTCTCGGTATTCTCGATATTTTAGTTGTCTCGATTTGAGCCTTGAGTGTATTGCAAGTCTTTCCTTATCGGGTCCCGCTCTATTTTTTCCTTCTCGTCACTTTGCACGGATGTGCCAGTAGCATTTTATGCTCCGTCACCTATTTCAAACTTGACGTTGATTCCTCATTCATCTGACTCCGACCAATGATTTTGCAGAAGGCGAAGGTTGATGATGGTTCAGACGTTGATGATCGTGAGTTCGATCTTAGAGATGTTGTTCCTTGGTTATTATAACCTTACATCTGAACCCAGAACTTGGAATTACCACTCTTGACTGCAGAAGCCTTTGAAACATGTTTGAATATGTATCTAGTCACATTCCACTTCTATCATGATAAGACGTTCGCATTCCCTATCATGTTGTTGATCTAGACATGTAGTTTTCTTATCTACTATGCTATAGTTAGGTTTTTGTAGTTTACATTTCAACCCAATATTGCAGTTGGAGCGACAACTCTTGGTTGGTAAACCCCTTTTGGAGCATGTTTGAACTTTGCACCTGTCTCTACTTATCATGTTGTATATAAGTACTATACGTAGTTCACATTACTTGTCATGTTTTTGTAATCTAGACATCAGTTTTGGCCCTATAGAGCTGTTTTTGTGTATAGGGCTCCTAAATCTGGGTAGTAGTTTTTTAAGAGTTATATAATGTGGTTGCATTGCCTTTCATTAGTGGAAGTGTGGCATAACTTTGAATGGGTTACAAGTGTCAGTGAAGAGTTTCATAGCTGATTGACTGCTGATTTTTTTTATGTTTCTGCAAACCACATACCGTGAGAAGAAATTATGTGGTAGAATACATAAAACACTGAATGCATCAAAGATAGAAAAGACCTTCAGTCTAACATACTTGTCGATCGTCTGTTACAGCAAAGGAAATTCTCTTGAAGTCCCAAACAAAGATGCTCTTGCATTGAAGTATAAGTTGAATGCTGTTCCATTTTCCGATGAATGGGTAGCTGCTCTTAAAGCTGCGGGAGAGGTAAACTTCAAATGTGATATATATCTGTTTCATTGTGGTCTTTAAGTAGCTACTTTCTATTGTTCCCAACATAGAGTGGTCATAGTGAAAACTGACCATTAGTTTTGGTTGTGAAATAGACATATTTTAGTGTTTTCCATGCATGTCATGAGTTGCATAAGGTTTCTTTTCACAGTGTTTCTTATGCATTATGCAACATTCATTGATTCATCTCTTTATGGTTTTTCATTTTCCTTGGCTATGCTGCAGCATTCTCCCTTTTCCTCTGGTTCATTATTTACCGGTTGCATCACTATCTTACGAAAATGTGTGGTCTAAAGACTAAAGCCCAGTTCTGCAAAGAGGAAGTGGAAAAGCTTCAACTGAAAATTAAAGAGAAGGAAGAAAAAGCTTCGAAGGAAGGAAGATTGTTAAATGAAGAAGTCTCCAAACTGAAAGAGAATTTGCGAAAAGATCAAATCAGAATCTAAAGAAAAGGATGAACGGGTATTTGCTGCAGAATCTCATGTTGCTGCCCTTCAGAAGCAATCTAACGACCTGCTTGCTGCTCGAATATGACCTTCTTCTAGAGGACAACCTGGACCCATTTGGCTGGCAAATTGCTATCCAAAACTACCTTCCAATCAATCAGCAAATCAGTAAAAGAAATGGTCTTAGACTCTTGAATCCTTGCGTCTCGTTTAACTTCTTTCAGCCCAAACTGCCCGTATAATCGCAACTGGCACAATAGGCCAGAGCTGTTTTCCTTTTCTCTTCTATATATTAACAGAAAGATCATTTCGCCGTGTAAAGGAAATTTCATTTATCTCGCTCCAATTGTTGGTGAAGCTAGATACAAAATGGTTCCAAATTTGAATTTAGAAACTGCAAGAGAGCAGCATGTAAAGGAAAGAGAGAAATCATAGAAATCTCATTCCTAATTTGAGAATCATTAGGATTCCAAAATTTCATTTATCTCGGGACTCTCGGGAGGAGAGTTAAAAAGAGACAGATGAGGTTTAGAAATTTGGTGGTTATTTTGCTTATAAACATTTAGTCCCACATCGTGTAGATTACTAATTTCTCTTTGGTTTATATACCGCAGGACTGCTTTAATTAAAATTGAGTTAAAGCGTACAAAATCTGTAGTTAAACACAAGGTTTGAAAAACGCCCATTTTTTTCAAAAAAAACGTCCGTTAAAACGGTCACATCCATATACCGTGACCGTGAGGATCCCTGAACCCCGTGTGCCTATATAACGAAATAACGGTAATTTTTAGGACATTTTTTCCGTTTTCATACATGTAATAACTGTTTTTCAAAAATTGAATTTTACGTTTTTTCTTTATAAATGACATTTTAACACGAGTTTTTAAGACCATTTTTCCCGTTTTCACACCAGTTATTACCGTTTTTTCAGAAAAAAGAATTTAAAAATATATTTTTACAATTATTTATTTTTTAAATTAAAGAATAAAAAATTAGAATAATTTTTTTGAAAATGAAAGAATAAAATAACAATATATAAAAAACGTTGTAACAACGTTATTAGACCCCTTATAACTGTTTTCAGGCACGTTATAACTGTTAGATAGGAATTTTAGATCATAATTTTTTTTTCCTTCTATTTAATCGTTATAACACCCGTTATTTTAAAATAACGTATAAAAAACGCATTTTATTCCTATATAACATGTTTTTTCCCCGAAATGTGTTCACACCCGTCAAAACGTGTTATAACGGTCACACCCAGTGGCCGTTACCCGTTTTTCAAACCTTGGTTTAACAAGAGAGTTCGCTTCCTGCGGGGATGTCGAGGGACTAGCAGTGCCTGCTGCCACCACCACGCATCAGTGGTGTCCGGGCCTTCCGCCAAATTTTTTGCTTTTTGTTTTTCATTGCCTTGACATAATCTAGTCAGTTTTTGGTTTGTTGAATAGAAACCGAACTCTCAATGCCTTAAGCTCCTTTTGAGACCGTCTTGATACTATTACCCATAATCAAAGCTAATCGAAGGACTTCTGCAACAAAGAAAGGATCAAGTCATCTTGAGAGACAAATGTTGGTGCTGCTGAATGTCATAACTACTAGTTATGTAGCTGAATGTATGGATTCAATCCCAGCCTTCCAAGGTTGTGTATCTGAATGTCATAACTATTAGTGTGCCATTATAGTTCTTGGAGAGAAGTTGGCGCAACCTCTGGGCGATTCAGAGTTAGGGTTTATAAAGGATGAATCTGCTGCTGCTGAGAGTAGGAATTTGAAGTGAAAAGTGCAATTTAAGCTGTTGTTTGTGATGGGCTCTGGTGGTAACAGGAGAACTGAAGTGAATCTGTGGAGTAGAGGAAGAAATTGAAATTTAAACAAGATTGGGTTTGAATGGGAGATCTGTGTTGATGTTTGTGGTTGAATTTGATTATTCAAGAAGCTAGAGGAAGTAGTTATCTGTGGTTAAAATGGAATGTGGTTCTTGAATAGTCTGTGACAGTGTGGTTGTTGAAGGGTCATGTTGCTGCTGGTGATTACATACAGGGAATGATGAAGCAGCGAAGACATGGTATCCATACATAGACTATCCTCGAGGGGGATGCAGAATCTGTGGTAAACATTTTCAACAATAACCCACCTTCTTACCCTTGGAGAATCAGGTCGCGAATCCAGTAGCACAATCTCTAGCAAATAATTCCTTCGGGATGGTTTGAATGATGTTGCAAGGAGCTACTTACTGGTGCCAGAAATCAATTCTGGTGCCAGTATTTCCAGACTTACTACTCCCTTTTTCTCATTAGATTTACTCCAGCATTCACAGGCTATCCAATATTTACAAGGCAGGCACACATACTCATTGAAAGCAATCTCACTCCAAAACCACTATTTCAGCAAGCCGGTGCACGAAACAGGAAAAAAATAAGATGTTTTGTGATTCGATTGCTAACAATAAGAATGTAAGAAAGAACAAATTGAATGATATTCTTTTTTTTTTTTGGTAACAAATTGAATGATATTCATTAATTGAAATTGATACAATGCCTCAGAACAAATATTTTAAAGAACACTTCTTCTAATTCCTTTTCTGCAAGGAGCTTGAGCACAACTCCAAACATAAGTAGGAAAACAAAAAACTGAACTACTACAGGAAAACAAGCCTTAGAACACATTGAATATCTTCTTCGCTTTTCATTTTTACAGCAGTACAAGTAGATTCCTAGGAGCTCTTGAAACTGGTGATAATGGGGATAATAATGATTAGAATAAGGATGAGAAGTAATACCAAACCGATGCACATACACTTTCTGCTGCTTCTCTGATAACCCTTAGCCTGGTGAAGCTCCTTGCTGCCGTCCTTCACGTACTGTGCAGCGTTAGTGACATGATGCTCGATGTTGTCGATCTGGTCACCTTGAGCTTCCACCATCACTGCCATATCCAAGAACACCTGGTGAAGTTCCAATAGACTCTTTTCAATCTCTTTGGCAGCCTCATGCCTATCTTTAATCTCCACAACAGTTTCAAGGACTTTCCCTTTTCCATGCTCTTGAACTGCTTTCTGCAAGAAATCCTCTCCACCATTATTAGATATGATCTTCTCAATCACTTCCTCCTCTGGGTACTCTCCGGTAACTGTGAAATACCTTCTCCCAATTGTATCCTTATGCTCAGCCATAATCTTCTGTCTCAAATCCTGGAATTCCATCATCAACACTTTCAACTTCTGTCTAAGTCCATTTGTAACTGAAGTTCTTGCTCTATCAAGAGGTGTTCCAGCTGCATAACCTGACAACCTTCGATTAGCAACAGTAGCCCTGTCCAAATCCTCGATGCGAGACCGAATAATTTTCGCCTTCTTCAAAACATTCAAGATATCAGTATTGATGCGGTGTCTAACAGCCTTGAGAGCATCAGATTTGTGCAAGGACTTGCTCTCCTCATGAGCTTCCTGGATTGTACCCAAAATGTCTCTAATCAATGACATCTCTTCTTTCACTTTCTCTGCTTCAGCTAAGAAGTCACTAAAGTTGGGATCCATTTGCGAATTTCCAGTCATCTCAACATTATCAAAATCAGGACCAGCTTCTAAATCTTTCAATGCTGCTTTCTTTAGATCAACATAGTTTGCGAATGATTTGGTCATAAGATCATTCATTTTGAATAAGAATATATATAAGATCACAGTACCTGTTCATCAAGAATCAACCAATAGTAAGAACTAGACCCAATACAGAACCATTAAAAATCCAAATACAAGAATTGAAACCCTAATTCCAAATTTGGATGAGGTAGTATATAAAAAAAACAGAAAACACTTTCACAATCTATCTGAAAGTAATTCACAATAGAACTAAATTAAAACCCTAATTTCAATTTGGGATTTTTTTTTCAATGAACCCAGATCAAACCTATTATCAACAGTTCAAACACCTAAATCAAAACTACTTATCGGAACAGATAAATTATGACCTAATTTCCAAATTAACAGTAGAACTCAATGAAACCCCTAATTCTCAATTTGGAAAAGGTAAAAACTGGAAATCAAGAATTAAAACTACTAAAATCAACACTGAGAGTAATTATTAGTACACATAAATTAAAACCCTTGTTACCAAATTAGATAAAGATACTTACTTTGTTATAGATAGATATATCTGAGATAGATAAAAATAAAGCAGTAGAACTAATCAGACTCTTTGATGATCCAACTTTCTTTCTCTCTGTATGTAGTAATCTTCAACCACGTTTCTTGAAGTAGAAGAAGAATAAATGAGAAAATATAAGAATAGACTAGTCGAACTAATCGGATTCTGAGATTGATTGTTATAAATTAGCAGAGAACTAATCAGATTCAGAACCTTTCGATTTGATTAACTAAACAAAGTTTCCTTCTTTCTTTCTCTGTGTAAGTTGATGTTGAAAACCCTACAAATCTTGAAGGAGGAGAGGCTTGGGGAAGATGAAACAACAGACAAAGAATTGGAATTGAGATAGACTCGGATGGGATTTTTCATATATTGGGAAAGAGAGAATGGCTTAATTCAATTCAAGAGGGATATAAAAAGGAAACTAGCCGTTACCAGATATTAAAATTTTAAAACGGCTATTTCGTGAGTCAGCATTTAACCAGATTTTAGTATGGACGGACGTTACAATCTCCGTTATAATTTTGGGCGCTCTAGGTGCTGAAGAGGAGTTTCGAGTGGTACTACACTTTCTTTGCATTTCCGTTCAAAGATAGGAAATGCTTCACCGTGACTTTCTTTTTGTTATTGATCAAAAAAGAAAGACTTTCTTTTTCTTTTGAATTCCGCTGTTTTACCAAATTTCGATGGTCAAGGATAGACCCTAAGTTTAACAAAACAAAACAACAAAAAGAAGATAGAATTAACAGTCCTTTTTCTTTTGTACACCTGCTACGATTTAGCAGCAGCCAAAATTTCACGAAAATTAGGAGAGCACTCCTATATCCTAAGATCCACTCGGGTACCCGTAGAATGAAGTTTCGCTAAATAATCTGTAACCTTATTAGTTTCTTTGTAGCAATGAGAAATCTTCCACGAAATAAATCTCCTCTTTAAACCAATAAATCCGCCTAAATATCTGCATGGCGTTCCAGGGAGAATCACTCACACTGCCATTGAGAAGCTGATACACAGACATAGAATCTATAGCTATGTGCACCTTAAGTTGGTCAATTTGAATAGCCATTTTGAGCCCAAACTCCACCCTTGAAGTTCATGAGCCAGAACTGAAACTGAGGGATCCCCACCACTAGCAACAGATAAAGCATCTCCATGATACAGGCTTCTTCTTACTACTTGTTCCATTTTACAGGCTTCTTCTTACTACTTGTAAGAAGTTCTTTGTACCTCCCTCTTCTTCTTAATAAAATCTCTTCTTTATCAAAAATAAAATAAAAATAAAGCATCTCCATGATGATCTTTGAGAAGTGCACCAAAACCGTCAGACTCATCTTTCTAGACCCACCAGAGTTAAGCATCACTTCTTCTTCATCAGGATCAAGCCATGTACAATCAATATATTCAATGCTTAGGAAAATATAGTTCACCTGCCATCTTCTCATAAACCATATATTTTGCACCATATCAACCACTTTATGTTGAACTGCAACCATCTTAAACCTAACATCTTGTATTATAACTAGGGAATGACCCGTGCCGTAACGGCACGGGCTATTTCACAGTAGTTTTAAGCTGGGGCGTTAGGCATTATCTAAGAGTTTGACTTCTTTCTTTATCTTTTGTTTGTGTCAGTAGGCTGAATTTTTTTTGTGTTCTATTTATGTAGTCCATGTCATTGTTCGTTGAGCATGTTATTTCCAAAAGGAAGCATCAAAACAAAATTCTATCTCTCTATAATTCTACGGCGTCTCTCCCTCATAACAAACATTCTCAATAAGTATTTTGGGCTGGGCAGCCATTAGACATCAAGACATTAGCTTCCTGTCTAAAGAGACAGAAGATGGATTGCGATAATAAGATTCTACCAATGAGAATTTTAGTAGGTATCCCAATCCGGTGAGTTGATTCCGTGACCAATTTTCATTGCACTGTGAGGCCATCTCTAATATCTGTAGGTAGGGAGAGATACAACATGTTAGCGAAAACGTAAACACATAAATTGGGTTGTGCTCCAGGCTATGCTTTCTAATGACCCATTGTATGCCTGTATATGTCATGCAGTAAAGCTGAAGGAACTAAAAAGTTGTTCTGTCAAACTCTAATTAGAGGCAGCGGACGCCTGACGGTCGCCATACGTGCACTGGCATTGAATAATTCTTGAGCAATGCCAAACTTTGATTTGTGTTTCCCAGTACTGTGGGTTGTCAGCTGCATAGCACTATAAAATATCCTTAATGCATGCATACCTGCAAATACATAAAAAGAGTGAGGATTGCAAGGCTAGTAAGTAGTAAGCCTAATTGGAAGAGCGATGTCCAGGAATGTATAAGTCTAGCCAGATAACATTTGATTAATCTTCCTTCGTGTTGTTTGTAAGAGAGGTCACAAAAAGCAAACACTATTACCTTTACCATAAATTTGCCTCTCCTAGCTGGCATTTAAAAAAATAAAGAGTTTAACATCGTGTTACTATAAAGGAAGACGAATAAAAGTACCAAGCAAATCACACGTCATTAATTAGGAGTAAAAAACAAAGAGTTCAGCGAGGAACGGAGATAAACAAAACACCACTCCAAGCAATTTGTACTTTTAAGGACCAAAATGTAGAATGAGATCGACAACGTGTCGAAGAAACAATGGGAGTTCTAGCTAAAAATAGATGCAAAAGTCTGGGACAACCTGCAAAAGTCTAGGATCTACTTCAGTCAAACTCTCAAAATCCTGTACTTACATCTATATGCACATAGAAAAATCGGAAAATTTAAATGCTACATCCACATAACCTTGCGCAGAAACATCGTATGTTCACTTGCTAAGTATATACAGTCATCTTGTAATCCATAAAAAGGAAAAACAAACTATCAAAATATATATATATATATATATCCTTAGAGCCCCGAAGAGTACATTTTTTTCCTGTCTGAAAAGCCAACCAAAACATATTATAATAGGACAGTAATATGGAGTAATATATATATATATATATATAGCTAAATTGATTTCTTATCTGCTTTCATTTATCAGTAGAATCGCTTCAAACAGAGGAAAAAAAAAGTCAGTAAAAGACCATATGCTTAATTTTTTTCGGCAAAAAGAGACACCGGAAATCTTACAAAAGCGAATACTACCAACACTAATACTTACATTCCTCGGAACAAAATTACCACCCTTTTACTTTTTTTTTCTCATACCGAGAGAACGGGGATATCGCAACACTAATAACTCCTTACAGTCAAAATTACCATCCTAATGAATCAAAACCCCATATTAGTACCGAAACATAAAGCATTGCCTTAAAGATGAATTCATTTTTCATTTAATCAAAAGTACTGTGTACGTGGTTTATTACACCTATGACCTGGTATTAAATAATGTAACAAAATCCAGATGTGTGACTAACAACTACACGAATTACCTTGTTTAACAAATAACAATTGGACATATTGAGAAATTAATTTGCATAAGACGTAAGGATTACCATAGTTGATATTAGATGAACAACACCTAGTAGAAAATATCCGTTTAGCTAACTGCACATTGGCAAAGAAAAATAATAATCAATAAACCGAAAAAAAAAGAGTAACTTTCGACACTAAAAGTATTGGAAGGAGAAATAAGCTTACTTTGCAGGAAAATGAAGTTAGTATACTCCACTTGCTAGTCTCTCCTAGTCTGCAAAGGGCGCAAAATGTCAGTATTGAAGTCCTCTCTATAACATTTAGTAGAAAATAGCATGTTATCATTCAAATACCTGGACTCGTTTCATATCATTTTTATCGTTTGAATACAAAAGAAAATTAAATAGCTATCCACGACGTAAGAGATAACCTAAAACCAAAGAAATAGAAGACTCATCTAGCAAATTTGGAAATGTAACTTTGCGCGAGTGTTGGAGATTTTAAGATGGGTGGAATTGTTAGTTCTTCAGTTGAGATACACTGCACCATAGACTCTGTTGGCAGATACACTAAGAAATTTGTGTACAAACACCATAAATATACAATATTGATGTGTATAGCAATGTAGTCGCGTACAACTGAAAGGTGTTACAATATAAAGCCACAAAATTAGTACGAAGTCTTCTTCCAGAAATTCAATACACGGTCTTCTTCTAGAAAACCAAAGACACCTTAAAGGAACAATAAACTTACCAATTGGGGGAAATAAAAACCCGAGTTAATTACTAAGGAAAACCTGCATAAAAAAATATATATTGAGATTATGTATTAAATATGCTACGCCAGTTGAATGATCAGTTCATATTTTGATAATTTGATATCCTAAAGAAAAATAGATAGATAAGGTAGAAATACTTTAACCCCCAACATAGGAAAATCAAAATTAGGAAAATTGATTCTAAGAAACCTATATCGAAGTGATCCGAATAAACAAATCCTCCATCCAATATAACCTGCCCAAAAAAATCAAATTGTCAAAATCATTAAACTTGAATCTTTGAAATCTTGAACACAATTAACAACATAACTCATATGGAAGAAATCATGGAAGAGTAGCAAATTACCACCGGAAGCTATGATCGAGATCTGAAAAATTAGGTCATTAAAGAAATACCTATCTATAAGCAACACAAATCACTGTAGATAGATTTCCATCTTCTAATAGCCGATTTAACAGGAAATTCCTCTGTAGACGATTCAGAAGTTGATTTAAAGCCATATATTTGAGGATGATTTTACAGGGACTTTTTTTTTTTTTTTGAGGATGACAAATAAGAAATATAAACATGTGCCTGCACACTGGACTGATCTTCCAATACAGTGAGCTAGGTGATACGTGGACTAATTTCATGGCCATTGGATACCAATCAGAAATTAAGGCATTCGAATGAATCTCATGATCTAATAGATAAAACATGCAAATTTACTCGGTAAGCATAAAATTAAAAAAACAGTATCTTCTGTACCTTTGGTCATGGTGGATACTTTCGCTTAAGCTTGACTAATCTATAGGTTTCTCTCTTCTACTTATTTTCTGTGCTAAGCCTCCGAGTATGTTGCTACTCCAACTGAGTCATGGAAAAATTTATTTCAATCCGATCTAATTCGACAAAAATAAAAATAAAATAGAGAGAAACGAAAACAAACTCAGATTACCCGAGTTTTCTTCCATCAAGTTAAATGATTCTGAGATTTGGAAGTTTCAAAATCTCGAGGGTTGCAACCCAGTAGTGGTGAGAAATCATAAGGTCGTTTAACCCATTCGCTTAATCTTCATCGTGGGAGATTAAGAGTTTTTTTTTTTTTTGAACAAATGGGAGAGTATCACGGTGGAATTAAAGAGGTGGGTATGTGTAAAGACTTGGCCTAATATTGCTGAACACCGTTGGATTTAAAATATAAAATCTAGGAGGAGAAGAGAAGATCCTAGCCATCAGTTAGAAAATGGAATGTATCTCAACCGTTGCGTGACTCACCAAACACTACTGTTGTATAAGCATTGATAATGCCCACTTGGTCTGCAGAGAGAAACTGATTTCTCAAGACTATTATTTCTTTCTCTCCGCACATGGTAAACAAAACCATTAAAAGCCACTTTCTTGATAGTTTGCGCATGATTAGAACAAGAGAATTGCTGAGTAAATCTCAGCATATTCCAACTACTTTCAAGGTCTCTAATATAACCCATCACGATTAATAACGGGGGGCCCCCCCCCCAGATTAAGGCAGTGACATGAAAATCTAGAAATAAGTGATCTTAAGTTTCCATGTTCTCATTACAGAAAACACATGAAACATCCTAAATGACTCCCCATTTAAGAAGTTTACTTCTAGTTTTAAGTCTCGCCAACCAAGTAATAAAAGATTATCTAGGGATATGCTTTCCAAACCAGATAAGATGAAACCAAGAAGGAAAATCATTATGTCTTGAGATAGCAGAGTAAGTGTCTCTCATAGTAAATTTACCCGAAGAACTTGTTTTTAAACTAGCTGATCCTTCTAATGAACATTAAACTCGGCAACAAAAATTTGAAGAACCACCAAATTAACATATTCCTCCATGTACACAGGAAAGTCTCACTCGGCCTTAGAAATAAAATTAGCTATCATACTGTTAGGCCTAGCCTCTAGCAAGGGAAGAATATTTGGATCAATCCAGTCAGAAAGTTTTCCCTTTGGATGCCAATAGTCCTCAAGGAAATTCGTTTTAGTTTCATCACCAAGAAGTGTACCAATATGCTGTCTAGCTAAATCTCTATGCTCTAAGATCCTTCTCTAACACCAAGAAGAATCCTTGGGAACTCTCATAGTCCAAAAACCTTTAATAAGGTTACTCTTAACCCACTCTTTCCATATAGTAACTCTTCCAAAAACAAGATCCCACATGTGCCTCAAGTTAGCAGCCACATTAGTAGACTCAACATCTTTAACATCTAATCCCCCTTCATCATAAGAGTGACATATATTTAACCAACTGACATGGTAGAATCTATTTCCAAGATCAGGTACATCCCAAAGAAACATCTTAAATTTAGAATTCAATTGTTTTATCACTCTCTTAAGAAGAACAAAGCATAAAAACCAGAAGTAAGCCAGTCCACTAAGCAAAAATTTAATTAAAATGACTCTTCCATGATAAGCTAAGAATCTTTCCTTCGAAGACTAGATTTTGGCAATTATCTTCTTAATTTATAGCGTACAATCTTAATAAGAAAGTCTAGTAAAGAGAAGTGGTACCCCAAGATATATGAATGGGAGCTAACCCATGTTGCAAATGAGAATTTCAACTATCTAACCCAAGGTACTATCATTAATAGCAGAAGCAAACAAAGGAAGTTTTCTGATTATTTATCTCTAGACCAGAGCATCTACTAAATTTTATTAAGGCACAATTCAATTAAGCTAGTGGCAGCAAACAATATTACCTTTAAAGAAAACAAGTATATCATCAACAGAACAAAAATGAGTCAGATTGGTTAGTTTACATCTAGAGCGAAAGCCAAACTGTTGGAGATGCACTTGATGAAGCAGAAAAGCACTGAAAAGCTCCACGACTAAGAGAAAAAGATAAGGAGAAAGTGGACAACCTTGTCTTAGACCTCTGGAAGCACCCAAAAACCTATAAGAGGAGCCATTAACTATAATAGAAAATTTAGAAAAGTAATGCATGAAATCCACTTAATAAACAAATCAGGAAAACCCATATTTTTCAACACATAAAAAATAGCATCCCATTTGACAGCGTCGTAGGATTTTTTCAAGTCAATCTTGAGAGCACACCTAGGGGTACCCTCACTTTTATGATAATTCCTCTCAATTTCATATGCCACCATGATGTTATCTTGTATGGACCTCCCAGAGATGAAGGAAGACTGGATAACACTAATAAGGCCCCCCAATAGCTTTTGCATCCTTAAACAAATTATTTTTGTAATGCACTTGTAGACCACATTACAACAAAAGATTGATCTAATGTCATCCACCATAGTAGGATTGGCCCTCTTAGCAATGAGAGTGATAAAAGTGTTATTCACCTCTTTTAGAAACTTTGATTTATCAAAAAAATTCTTAATAGCTGCAACAAAATCATCACCAGTAACATTCCAGCTTGCTTTGAAAAAATGACTTGAGAACCCATCTGGTCCTGGAGATTTATTGGAACCAATATTAGCCAAAGCTAGAACCACTTTGTCTCTAGTAATAGGTTTCACTAGCTCAACAACACCATCCCGTTGAATACAGTTTCCAAAGTTAATTTCTATAAAAGGATCATCACCACACTCCAGGTTATTATTATCTCCAAAAAGAGCAACATATAATCAACACATAAATTAGCAATATCATTGTCCTCAACAAGTTTCTCATTTGCAGCATTAAAAAAGGAAAATTTGTTATTCCTTGACCTTCTTTACTTCAAAGAATTATGATAAAAAGAAGTGTTGGAGTCCCCCAGGTCTAAGCATTTTATCCTAGATTGTTGTTTTGCAGCAGACTCTTCATACTTGGCTAAAGTAACATACTCAGGTACATAAACTCTCTCCTTGTTGGTCAAATCCCGATCAAGAGATACATATTGAAGATTTAGTTGAGCCTTATGCATCCTCTCCTTAGCCTGAAGAACAACTTCTGATATATTTCTAAACTTCATGTTCTTTCAATCAACTAAAATCTTCTTCACTTCCTTCAATTTGGTAAAAAGTTTAAACATTAGGTTACCCCTAACAGGCACATTCCAAGCAACACAAACCACATTAATAAACTCCACATACTCATTTAAAAAAATAATAGAAACTGAATGAAGGAAGGCCATGTCTTCTTTTTTTCAAAAAATAGAAACCACACAAGGAGTGTGGCCTGAAAACCAAGAACCAGAAACTCAGCTTTAGAAAGTTGAAAAAAATTAATCCACTCCAAACTTACTAAAGCTCTATCAATCTTAGACCTTATAATACCCCCATGTTGTTGACAATTAGTCCCAGTATAAAAGCAACCAGGGAAAGGTAAATCTAGGAATGAGCATTTTAAGCACTTTCAGAAAAACCTCTAAAATTGTGAGGCATAATTTCAGCAACCCCAATTTTATCAGAAGGAGAAAGAATTAAGTTAAAGTCCCCTAATAAAATCCTAGGCCTAAAATTGGAACCAGAAAAGGCCAAAATAGAATTCCACAACTCATTGCTAGTCAAGTAGTAATTATCCTCATAGACAAAAGTGACTACACGGCTTAAATAAGAAGCAGTATAGACATCCAAAAAGATAGCCTGTGAAGAAGCTTGAAGTAGAGTAACCTGCACTACAGAAGGATCCGAACAAACCCAAATTCTCCCCACAAAATTATTATTATCATTATCCCAAAAACTGTAGGAAGGATTAATATTATTCTTAATTCTAATTTTATTCAACTCATGCACACGAGTTTCAATTAAACCTAACATATAAAGATGATTATTCCTAATTAAATTCTTAACTTCAAACTGCATTTGAGGGTCATTGAGCCCTTTAACATTTCAACTGCAAGTTTTAAACATCATTGAAGTTTAGAGGTTAATGAAATACCTGTAGCAGATCTCTTAAGTTCTGTAGCCTTAGGAAGAAGAATAGATGAAGCTGGAGACATAAAAGAACCCTTCTTCTGAAAATACTCTCTGGCACCTGAAATCCTCACTTGACTAGAATGAAAAGCCAGTATTTGATACATGAACATTTTCTTTATCCTGCTCAAGCACAACATCATGACTATTTTCAGAATAACAAATTTATTTGACATAATAAGATGATTCTTCTCCGTCATATGAGTAATATGGATTTCAGAAAGCACTGGTTCTACTGGCGTGACAGTTGCAACGTGGTCAACCCCTCCATATCATCATTTATCAAATTTTTAATATCCTCTATCACTATCTTCTCTTCAGAAGTAAAAGATCCAGTTTCATGAGGCTCCCTTGCTCTTTTGGTGGATTTAGAGACCCAACCCTCAGCATCAACAATCACCTTCTTAGTACCCACTTCTCAGCTGTTTTACAGGTTTTTGAGTTTTCTTTGGACAATGAGCAAGAAAATGACCAAACACCTTACACTCAATACATCTTATGGGCTTCCAAGCATACTCCACTTCCATTTAAACTCTCTCCACACCATCAATCAAATATGGAATAATTGCTGGGAAATCACAATCAATACTCACCTCAACACATACTCTATCAAAACGCTTTCTAGTTTTATTCAAGTAATGTCTATCTGTCATCATTGGTTTACCCACATTACTAACAATCATACTCAAGCCTGTAAAATTCCATAAGTAGAACCTTTCGCAAATTCATCCAAACTGGAATAGTAAGTAATTTAGCAGCATCCTGCTTTACACCTTTAGTCCAAGGTCGAATAAGAAATAATTGATTATAGACCAAATTCAAGAGCAGAGAAACGACCAATTATCTCTCATCAAAATCAAACAGATAATACCATCACCATCAATAGTTAAACGAAAATTACCTTTCACCTTCCAGTCCCTAGATATAGCACTACGAACCATATGAGATTGTAATTTCTTTGCTATAGAAAACCTTCCCTTCAAAAAACTCTCTATCCTTTGGGAGGATGAAGACAAAGGCATATTATCCACATGATGCCTCATACCATCAACACAAAATAGGAATCAATAGAAGAAACATCAAAAATCAAAAACAAAACCCTAATCACGATCAAAGAAATTACAAGAAAATAATCTTGACATATGGTCAAAATAGCCCGGCCTAAGTCAAGATCTATCTTCTCTCTCTCGTCTACTTCACTATACTTTCCATGGACCATTTGGTAAAACACAACAATCATGTATTCATGTAGCTTGAAAGAAATCACAAAAATAATCAGTGTAGTAGTGTTATCCCAAAAAGAAGCTAATGAAATCCTTAACTAACAACAAAAATAACAAAAAGCTAGTGTACAAAGAAATGAAAATCAAAACAACAATTTTTTCTTGCACAATCCAAGAATTGAGCCCCAATCTGTGCTCAGACAGGGTATTATTTCCACCAATATCCAAACAATACTAGAGACCAACAAAGTAAACACAATAGCGCTCACTGGAACTAATGACATTTATCTTGAAACAAACTGACAGTATTATATAAATAAAATGTTTTTAATAAAATCGTCGAGGTTGATTGCAGACGACCCACCATGTGCCAATGCTTGTCTGCAAATCTTCTTGAATTCATTGGTTGTTGTCCTCATTTTTATACTCTCTTCATTTTCTACGTCTGAGTTCATGAACTTCTTCACAGTCATTGTAATTTCCTCTCTTTTAACTAATATATTTGCTCCAACCTCTTTCGCGACCTTCATTCCAATTTTCCAATCATCCACAATTAGTTTGGTGTTAGTACGTTGATCTAAGTTTACTAGAAAGGTAAGCATGGGTACACCTGCATAAACCCCTTCAAGCGTCGAATTCCACCCACAATGTGTCCAGAAACCCCCTACAGAAGAATGACAAAGTACCCTGAGCTGATCACACCATGGCACTACTAAACTCCGAATATTAGCTAACTCGTTTTCAACATCTACTTGATCAACAACTGAGTTATAGGTGTGAACTTGTCCACCTCGTGAAACCAACAAGTATCAAACACCACTGTCATGTAACCCGGCCAAAATCTCCTTCATCTGTTCACTTGAAGCTGACATAAAACTACCGAAGGACACGTACAAAACAGTGTTTTCGAGTTGAGAATCTAGCCATTTCAAGTAGTGGTGCTGGTTCTCCAAGTTCATATTGTTATGGGTCTCTGTTGTGTCACGGTCATCCTCAAGTATAGCGGAGATAGGTATGGCAGGACCAACATGGTAGACAGGTACAGAAAGTACTTCCATTAGAGTTTTCGTAACTTGAGGCTCTAACTCATGGTAGGTAGTAAGAAGAAGACATTTTGCTTTACGAACTGCATTTACAGATGCCAAAACTCGGCTCAAGGCCTGTTGACGAGAATGATCTAATGACGGTGGCATGTCGACTACTCTTATTGGTGAAACTCCAGGAATATAGTCTATCAGCTCATCCGGGAGTCCTAATAATACCATACTATTAATATGCATTCAGCTACTCCCTCGTCGGCAAAAAAAAAAAAAGGCTTGTTTGGTTTTGCACAAGAAATAAGAAAACTGATTTTTTGAACTATTTTTTCATATTTTTTTCCTAGTTTCCCTTTAATGAAAAGTATCCCTTTAATATTTTAAAATAAAAAATAGGAGAGAGAAATGATCCCTAAATTTGTTAAAAGAAATAATAAAAACTCTCAATGGATCGCCAAAAAAAAACATCTAAAACACTACCTCTCATTTTTTTTTACATGGTGGGGCCCAAAAGTGGCCTCCTTTTAATCCCAAAACAAGTGGGACCCGCCCTCATGTGAGAGGGTGGTTTTTACATGGTTTTTTTTGGTGGTCCGTAGAGAACCACAGAAGAAAGAAATGTGGTCCCTTAATACAGGCAAAGTAGTAATCTTAGGCCGGTTCCTATGGGGATGGCTAAACCACCCATTTGCCATGCCAGCTGGCCTGGCAAACTGGCCGCGCCACTATGGGGAAAAAGTTAACCAATCGAGTCTCCACCGCTAGCGGTCTTCATAAAACCGGTCAGTCTTATAATTGTCGCTTATTAAATAATGAAGTAACGGCTATTTCCCCCCATGTATCCCTATAAATTCACTCTATTCAATTCAATTTAATCACACCTCATTTTCTCATTAACTCTATCATCTTACTCTTTTGTACCTTTAATCCTCTGTTTTATTTTTATTTTCAACTCAATGGATTCTTCTGACGAAGAAGTGCGTATTCATATGGATCGATTTGAAGAACAACAACGAATATTCGTTCAGGCGTTACAACAAATTGATGATGAGTCAGATGAAGATAAAGAACTAACCAAAAATTTGTTGCAGCTATATTCATCGAGGCAAATACCTAGAGATCCAGAGCCAAGAGAAGTGTTCACAAGAAGATATACGTACCGGGGTCGGGATGAATGGCACGACAAGCTGATGCACGATTATTTTCTTCCCGACTGTATGTTCTCTGATGAAAATTTCCAAGGCCGATTCCGCATGCCCCGACATTTGGTGCTAAAGATTATTGGTGATCTTTGTCAGGTAGAACCTCAATTTAATTATCAGTATGATGCACTGAATATTAGAGGTCATAACCCTGAACAAAAGGTTACTTCGGCCTTAAGGATTCTAGGATATGGTAGACCTCTAGATTCTAATGATGAGTACCTTCGCATTGGCAAAACAACCGCATACAAGTATCTTTCGTTGTTTTGCGAAGCAATGATTAATCATTAATTTTGGTCCAACCTATTTACGAAAACCAACTGAGGCGGATGTTAGAGAAATATTAAAGCAAAATCAGGAAAAGGGATTTCCCGGAATGCTGGGTAGTCTTGACTGCATGCATTGGGTATGGATCGGATGCCCTACCTATTGGGCCGGTCAGTATAAGGGTCACTACGCAAACCAACGGTTATCCTTGAGGCTGCTTCTTCTTATGATTGTTGGATATGGCACACTTTTTTTGGTCTCCCGGGATCTCAGAACGATATAAATGTTTTACACAAATCGCCTTTGTTTGAAGATTTAAAGTATGGAATTTGTTCTCAGGTAAATTTCACTATTAACGGGAATCACTACACTCATGGTAATTATCTTGCGGATGGAATTTATCCAAAATGGTCAACTTTAATTCAATGTTACCGTCAGCCACCTGCCGGTGAAATGGGTCGTTCATACTTATATTTCAATAGTAAACAAATGGAACTGAGAAAGGATGTGGAACGGGATTTTGGAATTCTGAAGCGGAAGTTCGTCATCGTTTGTGGGCCTTATCGTGGTCTAAGTGCTCGTGAAATGCATAAGACTATGCTAACTTGCATCATTATGCATAACATGGTAATTCAGGAAACTCGTCGTAATAAGAATTGGACTGACCACCTAGATGAAGACTTAAGGCCTGAGATTCTACCAGCAAGAGGATTACCTGCAAGAAACTATGCGCAAATGACTAGTCATATTGAGAACAGAAATTTGTATAACAGGTTAAGGGAAGATCTCAGAGCGAATATGTGGGCTGAGTTTGGAAGAGATGGAGGACGAATTGAGTAGTGTTTTCAAGTTTAGTTGTTTAGTTGTTTAAGTTTCATTTGTTATTTCATAGTTTTGTTCTGAAGTTGTTTAATTGTTTACATTTCATTTTTTAAGTTTTGTTTTGAAGTATCGGTCTAGACTTAATCACTAGCGGTCTAGACTCAATCGCCAACAATCCTTATAAATATACCTTCACTTCATCCATTTCAAAATCACACCTTCACTTAAAAATTTCCACTTCAAAATCACACCTTCACTTCTCTACAAACTTCTCTACTTTCTGGGTAATTTATGGATAATCCTAGATTTACTGAAGATGGAGATTTATCTCTTTGTAGAAACTATGTAATATACTACCTGAAGAGAGGCGAAGAACGACGGATGAAGGTTTACCTAGTATGAGTTATTTGGGTAAAATTCATGATGCCTTCTGCACAGAGACAGGTAATCTCATAACCGGGATCGTGCTGCTTTGTTTTTCCGATTCATGACTATCAAAAAAGATCTTGTAGATTTTATAGCTATGAAAAGGATTGTCACTCGATATCGTCTTAGAGGTGACACCAATGCTGAATTGGGAATACGAACTCGAGACGAGTGGCGAAGATGGAAAGGAATTTTTTTTGAATACGAAGCGCATTACCAAATTCTTAAGGAGTTTCTAATAACTCGTATGGGATGTTAGGCTTAAGTTTAGTTTTCATGGATGTTATCAAGTTTAAGTTTTAATGTAATGAAAAACACTAGAACCATTTGTAATGAAAAAACAAGAACAATTTCATTCACTATAACCAAATTACTACATCTTCATTAAAATTAAAGATGATACATTAATTAATTAAGTGGCACTACTTCGTCGTGGTCTTCATCATCCTCATCTTCAGCTTGAACTCCAAATTGTTTATCCAAATTTCTCTTGTTTCGTTTTTCTTCCAACTCCTATGCTAACCTGTCCATCTCCATCTCCCATACCATCAATTGTCTAGTATTCATTGTTGAGGGGTTTGCATTTAGAATCTTATTCTTGTCATAGTCTGAAACAAATTTCTCTTGTGTTTGTCGATGTTTTTTCATCTCCCTAGTCAAGAACTGCCGGTCTACTGCTCTTTGTTTTTCAACGGTCTTCTGATGCTCTATCAAAGTATCCAAAACACCTTCACTTGCTTCTCCTTCTTGGGAAGCTTTTCTCGCTGCTCTTGCAGCGTTTCTTCCTAATAATTTTCTCTTAATCGCAGCATTGACATTCAAGTTGGAATTGTTGTTTGTTGTGATTTCTGGTGAAGAAAATGGATTCTCCGAAGGGGGATGAGATGATTGAGATGGTTGTGAAGCTGGCGTTGAAGGATAAGAAGTGTATGGTGAACTTGCAGGTATATTCTGCATGTTTGCTAACACTTCTGGATTATATTTAGGCAACACTTTCAAAATATGATAACAACTTTTATAAACAAATTTTTTCCCATGTTTGTGGTGCCAATCAGTTCGACACTTTCGTTCGACATCAACATCGACAAGACCGCTCGCTCGAGCACGAGCAACTTGCATTATAGCAGCAACATACAAGGCAACTTGGGCGTTGATTATAACGAAGCGACCGGACAATCCATTTGCATCACAATCGTTGATGTTCATAGTTTCTTCACGAAATTTAGCAAATATGTTATCCCACAACTTGGTAGATGGTTGTTTGGCACCATCGATACTATCTTGTGTAAAGAACACATAGTTTCTGCAAATGCTTTCATCTTCGGCTAAGATAAATTTTTGACCCCTAATCTTCTTGTTTTTATTAGATTGGGTTTTAGATTGAGACATATTAAAGAAACTACACAATACGAGTGAATGAAAGAGTTGGATGATGAAATTTGTTTTAGATTAACAAATGTGAAAAGTAGAGAAGAGAAGGTGTGAGTTAAAATGGAAAATGAATTTGGTATTTATAGGGGTGAAGATTTGTGGCCATTAGATCAGATTCTACGTAGCGGTGTAGACTAGACCGACCGGTCTTATAAAACCCGCTAGCGGTGTAAACAAAACCGGACGGTGTAGTATTGACCGCTCGGTCGAGACTCGACCGTTCGGTAGAAACTTGACCTGGCCTGGCTAAGTGGCAAATTTGCCACTTAGCCAGGGCAGTTTGCTTGTTTGCCAGCCCATGGTGGGTGCAAAACTGGCAAACACCCATAGGAACCGGCCTTAGAACTTTTGACTTTGTTTTTATAAAATAAACCTGTTATTTTTGACATAGCTGTATACGGAAACTTTGCCTATTTTTTTTATTTTTTTTGAAACAAATAAGGGAGTACAAAATACTTTTATTGACAACTGAAACTCAAAAATTAGAATTAATAAATACCTGAAGAGAAATCGATTGGGTAATGACCATTCTGAGCAAGGATATCGATGTGATAGAAAATGGAGAACACGGAAGGCGACATCGGCCAATGCGAAACCACTGGAATATTCCTCCGATTTCCAACTGAAATCGCCCATGGCAATGTCGCGTCTGCTATAGTAGTAGTGACCTGCACCATGGTCGGATCATCATCTTGTTGCAACTGGTCCAGCAACTGCGCAAATGGATCTTCCATTTTTGTACTGCCATAAAGAAACCACGGAAATCTAATCCCCGGACCAACTCTGAAGGTATCACGTTTGGCATTGAACGAAGGCGAATCTGAGGTGGTAGTCTTGACTCCGATGACTCATTGAAACCGAGCCACTCCTCCGTAACAACAAACGTGATAGTTAAATCACCGATAGGCAAGGATTTGGTAGCCTAAAGCTTACAGACGTTCATCATAGGATTAATGTGTCCTCTTCCTGGATACGGCATCGCTACCACATGCTGCCTCTTGATTCTACTGCCGCTTTCCATAGGCATTCACCTGAATTTGATCCACTGTCCACACACAGAAAAAAAACTTCCGGTAATGTGGGAGTGATTTCTCAGATAATGTATCAACTATCAAGTCTCCCCCTACTTTTGCTGGCCAATTTATTCCTTGAGAAGTTGTATATTTTATATTCAATCAATATTAAAGGGCTCACGAGATTCACGACTTGGAAGAAAAAAAAGCAGTAGTAGGAAAGTTTTAACTTATATACTTGGCCCTTAGTGCCATCCCGAGATTAAGATGTATGTCAAGCTCTCCGGGTTACTGATTAGGCGATATGCAACTACAATTCAAATTGTTGCAACATTTAGGGGTGAAAACTGCTGATCCTCAGTATAACATTTATTTGAGTTGATCGGATTTTAGATTGCCGTCACATAACGACCTCAGTGGTTCTGGACGGACCATATAAATGATTGTATTCTTGAGCGATCACATCATCGAACGGCCTAAACTAACATTTTGGGTGGTTTGGTTATTTTAAGGCCTTGACAATTAAGGATGCGATCAGGTACATTGAAGAATTACACGAACAAGAACGAGCAATTCAGTCCGAAATAACTGAACTTATTGAATCCAGACAATTAAAGAAAATAGTGTCGCATATTGGTCTAAAACATATGTATTCACCGGAAGCTAAGAAGAAAACGACCCACTGTACCAATATGATTCTAGCGGTTCAATTCAGTCTCTTGTAAGTTCTGGAACACATTTTTCTTTATCTAAACAAAAAAATGTTTACAATTAAAAAGTTAACTATGATTAAAACTTTGAGGAACCATAGGATTGGTCAAGATGTGAAGAATGGTTAAATAAAATTAAAAAAAAAAAACAAAAAAAATGTTCGAAGTTCTTGGCGGAGTCTTCACGTACAGGTGCATTCGGCGACATTTTCTTTTTTCCCCGCTAGATTACTAATCAAGTATTGGAATTGTTATCAAAATAGCGACACTCCGAGAAGCCCTTGGAAACGCTGCTACCTTGGCCAAAATCTTCTTACTTTGATCGGCATCGTATAAACCGCGTTTACAAATAAGATACAATTCCTTCAAAACGTTAGCCTTCCTCAACAAAATTTCTACAAGCTTCATTTCTATACCAGTTCCTTCAAAATCAAAAATCTCGAAGGTCTTGAGGCTATTTAGTTCGAACCTCGTCGACAACATCTCTAAATCGGACTGCATCTAAATATTACAACAATAAAATAATTAAGGTTAAATACACGGCAAGCTTTTAGATAATAATTATTTTCATTTTGTAATAATGAGTTCAGCGGTACCGGAATATCGAATCAACTATCTTCACGTATGAGTTAGGTATCCAAAACTATATCCAATGCTAGAGGTCAAGGTCTTAAAACAACCACCACTAGATTTTCTGTATTTTCTGACATAAAATGACGGCAAAAAAGAGTCCTTCGAGACTTTCACTAAGATTTTTTTTAAATATGCAAAACAAGAAGGATTTAAGAAGTGATTCACGGATACCAACCTCATTGACATCCTTTTCTTCTTCTGAAGATTCCTTATCAACGATAAAATTTTGATCGAAATCTGAATCTGAGTCTGAATTCAAACCCCAATCCATATCCAAATAGTAACTAATACGGTTTAAGGTAAGGGATTCAATATTTGGCGAAGTCTTGAGAAAGGAGGCTATAAAAAAATGGAATTCCTAGATGAAAAATCAGTTTGCAACAGCTTCAAACGTCGTAACTGAGATACTTGGTTTTCCAAGAAGTCAAGACCTCCAGCTATAGCCTGCACATCATAAGAATTATAGCTTGTCAAATTTGACATGATATTTCACGTCAGGTAAGATATACAAATTTCTAAAGTATTTCACGTCAGGTAAAGAAATAACTTGAGTAGTTCAGCTGATATTGTTAGGTCTTTCACATTACCAAGCTCTTCAAGACACTTTAGAATACATTGAGCATAAGCTTTAGGATCGGCTGAACGACATGATGCTTTTGTTTCAATACTAGCAACTAGCACCGAAGAAACATTTTCGAGAACCATGCCATCCGTAGCTGATTCTAAGATTAACGATACAAGATTTGGAGTATATAAACTCAATGCAATTCGTCCTATGTGGTTAAGAATTTCCAAACGCTTAAGTGTAGTCGAATGAATTTTAGTATTCATGAACGAATGCTTTCTAGGAGCATATAAATCATATACTAGCAAATCCAAATTTTCAAGAACAGGACAACCTGAGATTATTATTTAGTTTCTCTTCATCCATATATGGAAAACCATGAAGTTTAAGATCTACGAGACGAGGTAAATATATGGACTCTGATGGAATAATGAACTGTATAAATCCCTGCTTTAGTGCCAACTTTTTCAATGTTTTACAAGTAAACAGATGTTTTATTGGAGTTCTCTGATCACTGTCGTAATGTATATAAATATCTTCAACGTTAGCTTTGACAGCAGCGCGTGTCCATTTAGCAAGAGGAATTGAGGTTTCATACACGTAGCTACTAATGTTAAGATGAAATCGTTGAATATTGCATAGTTTATTATGGTGTTCTAATACCTTATTGACTAGGTTAACAAAAGTGTTAAGGCCAGTACCAGTAGAATACAATTCCCTCGAATAATCGAAGTTTAATGTTGGGTGTGGATACAAAATACCGCACACTCGTTTTATGTGCGAAGTAACTCCGTAAGTATTAAGCGAACACAACCGCATACGTTATATCCAAGATGACGAACCAGATGGCGTAACCATTTCACGAGAAAGGTGTGAAAATCCATGCGACAGTAAAGAAATCGTGCGACAATGATAAACTCTTGTGCGACATTGACGCACGTCAGATCCGAAATTAGGGGTTTTATTAGTTGTCCTCCACTATGTGAACTCCTATATAAGGAGCAGAGCGCCTTTGTAAAAGAGAGAGATCTTTTTGGGTGAGCTTAGGGAAGAATTTTAGGAGAGAGAAAGTAATTTGCTCCCCAAGCTAGGGTTTCTTCATAACTTTGTACTTGTTCAAAGATTTTAATAAGAGTTCTTGAGTATTTCGATATGATTTCTTAGATTGTTTCATAGATTCTATTAAGGGTGTGGTTGTGAGATTTCTCGCAACTACATTTTGGTGCTAGAAATCAGCTCGGAATGATATACCCTGTTGGTGAATTTCTAAAAAAGCAAGCTTAAAGTTATTCATAGTTTATCATCGCTCTATTAACAACCTTTGAAAGTTTTAGAAGTTTAGATCTAAAAAGTTCAACCAAAAGTTTTAATCTCAGAAGAAGAAAAAAATCCTTGGTAAGATTATCAGTTCTTTAAGGAGTACTTTTTCCTTTGTCGAGAAAAAATATTGTTACAAGACGGAACAGATGGTAAGGAAAGAATCTACAGCAGAACAAGTGATAGAAACTAGGAGGAGCAGAAGAATCGCAGGAAGAAGAAGAAGTGAAATTGTTGAATCGTCAAGGATGGGAGAGAGGGTCAATCGAGGAAAGCAAGTCCAAACTCAGATCCAACGCGAACCGACGGAAAACAACACCATCAACTATAATGCGGTAAGTGTTTATACTGCAAATACAGATTCAACGGAAGAAGACGAGGAAAGAACTGGAGATGGAGGACCAATAATAGAAAACGAAGAGAATATGACCATAGAGGAGCTCCGACAAAGACTAATCGCAGAAAGAATGAGAGAAGAAGAAGCGCTTGCAAATTTGACGCGTCGGAATGATGAGCTAAGAGAAGAGAATATCAGATTACAAGAACACGAAGTACAACGCGTACAAGCTCAAGATCTAGAACAAGTAGGAGCACGTCAAGGCGTAGTCGATCTAGGCGCAAAGACGCTAGACAAGAGCAGCTCTTAGATAACAAAATGGTTGAAAATTTTCAGGTAGGTTATAATATACAGGAGCAGCGTGGTGTTAATCGTATAGAACGACAACCAACTGATCAATACGTACAGCAAGGCGAAAACTATCGCATGCAAGAAGGTCGCGGAGGTAATCGACATGAACAACAAGGCGAACGTTATCGCATGCACCATGATCAGGATGATGAAACAGACGAGGAGCAAGGGAGGATGATACTACATGGTAGAGAAATGCTGCGAAATCAAAGAGAGTGTGCAGAAGAAGAGGAGAGGAACTTCGACGCGTAGATCCGTGCAAGACATGAAAGGGATATGCGAAGGAGAAAAAGAGAGGAGGCGGAAGAAAGAGAACTACATGAGGCGATGCGTCAAAACACGCATGATAACAGAATAAAGCAGGCAAGGTTGAAAAGACCGATGCAGCAAGATGCAGACCAAACAATGAACACAGAAATCCTAAGAGAATTAGCAGAAGTAAGAGCGATGATGACCGCACGAAGAGATGGAGGTAGGCGACAGTTAGATGAAGCAATTGAAAAAGCTGGAAAAACACCATTCGTAAGACAGATACAAAGGGCAGGAATACCAACCAAATTCACTTTAACTGTATTCACTAATATATTCGATGGAACCACATGTGCAGTGCAGCATATAAAGGCGTATAGCAGATCTCTCTTACAATGGGAAGATAATGATGCGATCTTATGCAAGTATTTTCCGGCCAGTCTAACTGGAGAAGCTTTACAATGGTTTGAGGGATTGCCAATGGGAACAATAACATCATTCAATCATCTACAGAGCATATTCTAAGGAGCATACATCAGCAACAACATGTTAAGACCAGGCATAGAGAAGGTGTTTAGCCTGCGAAGAAGAACCAATGAGGGCTTGCGAAACTTAACCACGCGGTGGAAAACTATGTGTAGTGAAATGGTTGGAAGAGTAGATGAGAGGAATCTCATACTAGCCTTTATTAACGCACTTTTTCCTACAGACCTGTTGTATACGCAGATATTCAGGATCAAAGATACTATATCAATGACAGAGCTGCGCGAGTACCAAGAAGAGTACATCGCTCTTGAAGAAAAGCAGAAGGAAATGGAATCTTATCCTGTTTCGAATACAAACACAAAACAGGGGAACGCAAGTCTACTCCCCAAGATAACAAACACAGTTGCAAGCACATCTCAAGGGAGTCAAGAAAAGAGGATGATGGGAGATAACCAAAAGCTAGTGGCTATGGGAAGTAGTGATCAAGAGATGTACGAAAGAGAATACAGAGAGAGGCAATACAATAAAAATGCAGGCAATAACAAGGTTCAAAGACTTAATAGCCAAGCGGAAGGTTATGAAGGGAAAAAGAGATACTATAATCAAGGCCCAGGAGGAAATAGAACCGTATGGGAGGAGATCAAAATGCCGCACCTAAATACTGCAATAGATAAAATATGGGAAGCAGTGATCTTAATGGAAGACATACCAGAACCACCAAACATGGGTCATGAACCCGTATCAGGAAGAAGAAGTAGGGAGTTTTGTGCTTATCACCGCTTCAACGGTCACACCACCAGTAACTGTCGGAATGTGCATAAAATCATACTAAGAATGATAGATCATGGGAAATTAAGTCATTTCCTAGTTCAGCAGCAACAGAATTTACCGCCGCCACCACCAGAAGGGCAGACACCAGGAATGGAAGATGAAAATCAGACATATCTGATTGAAGTGGGAGCGAAGGCAAAGAATTTATACTGTAACTCAATAATACACTCATTCAGAAGCAAATAGGATTTTTACGATAATGTCTTAAGTCGAGTTCATGCGAGAGACAATGACGGAAAAGAGATACTCAACCTGGCAAAGATATCACCATTAAAGGAGTGGCAGAGGCAACCAATTTAATTCAACGCAAAAGAAGTACTAGGAGGTGGAGAACAACATGAGAGTCCATTAGTGGTAAATTTGGACATCAACCCAAAAACAAAGACTGGTGAAGAAGAGGATGACGATGCAGACGCATGGGCAATAAATAGGATACTAATAGATCCTGGTAGTTCGGTTGATATACTGTTCTACCATACTTACAAGACTATGGGCGGAAGAGATGATGAACTCATCCCATGAACATACAAGATTTATGGTTTCGATGGATCAGCCAATAAGCCAAAAGAAGAAATAACGATGCGAATCCCACTCAAGAGCATAACCACAGAAATAGTATTATGCGTAGTTGATGTAGAGTCTCCATATAATGCCTTGATAGGCAGGCCATGGTTGCACAGCATTCTGGGCGTGGCATCAACCTTTTATCAATGCATCAAATTTCCTTTACCTCAAGGCGTAGGAGTAATAAGAGGGGATCCAATTGAGGGAAAGCACTGCCATGAGATTGATGTTGATAAAAGTGAAGAGCGTGCGAATAAGCGAAGAGACTTGAAAAAGGAGATACGGGAAGCGAAGCGAGAGACTAATGGTTGATGTTGTGAACAAAAGTAGAGAAATAAACAAGACTTTTACTAAGGAGACAACTTTCGCACACGAAAATGCAGATAACAAGTGCATCCGAAAGAATGAATTCCAGATAGGAGAGATGGTGTTGAGACGAGAACCACCATTCCAGAGAAATGGAAAAGGAGAGGCAAAGGACGCATGGGTTGGACCATTCATCATTAAGAAAGTTATTGGTAATGGAGTGTATGAATTTATGGAAAATAATAAAGCAGCACAAGTTGGTCAAATTTGGAATCAAGTATATTTGAAGAAGTATGGTCCATGCGGCAATAATAACAAGGCAGAAGAAATTGCTAATGTGCGAACAAGTATATTAGAAAGTATACGCGAACTTAATGAAGCACAAAAGGCGAAAGAAGCAACCAAGTCATCCCATACATAGAATTTTGCAAGAGATTATTATCATGTAAGAGAATAAATGAAGAAACAAGACATCAGAGTTTTACTAATCAAGCATATGAATGAAAATGAGAAGTTCTCCTTCCTTAAAATATATTACATATAATAAAAAGGCAAAAATAAGACCTTAACAAAAGGCATCAAAAGTAAAACCTCTAACAAAGGAGGCCAGGCATCCAATTATGGCGTGCACCCTAGTTCGCATAATAGAAAGAGGAAAAAATAAGACCTAACGCGCGTCATAATTGAGGAAAACCCATATTAGCATGACTCAGGTGAAAGCTACACCGACCCTGGAGCCTGAGCCATGGAGATTCGGAGTGAAATAAAAGCCCATCCAGTAGAGCGCCTTAGTCGAAAGACTAAGGTAAGAAGCTCTCTACTAAGGAGTACAGAAACTCGATCAGGGCGCCGAGGTACACGGTTGAGTCAAGAGTGCCTGGAGCGTACCTGGCCACTCTTGGCAAGTCCTGACTATGATGCACTCGGTCCTCAAGAAACCCCACTTAGGGTGCGGTCTCGTAACCACAAGCCATATCGGCAGAGGGATAAGAGGCTGCGAAAACAACTGATTGTTGCATCACTGGATGGGAAGAGCCCACCCTAACCCGGTAGGGGTAAGCTTCCTTGAAAGGGCAGTCAGGGGGAATATAAGGATGGCACCCTCCATTAGGGAGCTGAATTGTGTCAAAAGACATAAATATCATGGGGCTATGACTCAAAGGAGAGCATAGGCCTGTCGTATTTGCGCGTCAATATATCCTGCAGAGGAAATAATACAAGAGATGATAAGGTGAAATCAATGGGTCATTACATGAAAGTGTAAAGACTTCCTGCGATTTTGCCGCACAAAAACAATTATTATATATAGGCAAAATAAGACCTCTAATTAGGGAGGCGCAATAAGACCTCATAAGAAAAAGAAAGAGTAAAATTAATATTATTGTGCAGAAAAGAAAAGCGCTCAAAGGTTAACGCACACACATAAAGTCAAGAGACAAGAGGACGTATAGACGCGAAAATAATAACAAAAGATATAGCTGAGGCAGCAGATGAAAACACACTCATGAGGTACAACAAAGGAGAGGTAATTCAGATATGATACTAAATAATGTCGCTGTATAACAGATGTATGCGAATGCATAACTGATAGATTACCGTGTAATGAAATACCGCATATAATAGATACACGCATGAATGCTAGCTTTATATATAACATATATTGTATTAAACAACATATGTATAATTCAATCATCTAGTGACGATTAACAGAGGCAAGAATGGGAATGCAAGCATACAAAGGAATGTTATTCGCCCCCATATGATAGACTCACGCACATGTTACACATTATATATTATTATTGACGCATGTGTTACATGTCAACACATATGATATATGCTATTATCTATGGAAGAACACTTTGCTTTCACTTAATGACAAATTGCAGGATTAAAGATTATACATTAAAGAAAAAAGATGTACATTCAAATCTTAAAAGCCACAAGGAAATCAATGTACAAGGATGGAAAAGGAGTACATAATACAAAGAGTAGGACTTTACAAGTGGAGAAAGAGAAAGCAAAACAGATTTCAGAAAATGCGGCTATTTCCCGCCCATATCATCTTCGCCTTTTTCTTCAGCTCCAGAATCACCATCATCTCCATCTTCAGTTTCTTCATATTCTTCATACTCTGCTTCGCTGTCAGAGATTTCAGAGCCATCTTCATTATCTGAGACTTCAGCGAAACTGTAATCTGGTATGGGAATATTATTATTAGTACAGATCTCCAACGTATTCTTCTTAATGGCCGCATCACGAATACAAACCGCATCCTTAGTTAAATTGGAAACAGTAGTCACTAGCTTCTTCTTAAGTCTGCGGCATTTATTGTTTCTGTTGGAAAGCTCCACCTTCAAGTTCTCAATCTCCTCAAGATGCTTCTTTTCGGTAGATGCAAAAGGAAATATTTTTTTTTATATTAAAGCCGAATGCAAACGAAATACAGAAAGCAGCACAAAAATGAAGACAGTATAGAATTATAGACAACCTTATTTTTCAGAAATAATGGATCTAACCAATTTAGCATGATCAGACTCTAAGCTAACATTTGTAGCTAAATCATTCCTATCATTATCAATAACCCTAGCAGCCCAATCAAACTCAACATCATTTTCTATAAGAAGTCGAGATCGGATCATATTCTCTCGCTCAATCAGTGCGTTCTTTTCGCTTATAGCTAGATCTCTCTCCACTTGAACTTGGAGATTAACCTCATGAAACTCCTTTAAAGCTTTCGCACCCTTGAGAACAACCTGATCCTTCTCAGTAATGAGAGTGTTATTTTTCGCCTCTAAAGCATTAATCCTTTCTTTGGATTCACGAAAACGACGTCTAAAACCATTACTAACGGATAACGCACTCCTATGATCACGATTAAGATTTTGGTACTTCGACCTGAGATCCTCCGGGGTAAAAGTTCTTAATTTGTCATCAGAGATGTTATTCAAAGAAGCGTTAAAATGCTCTAGAAGGATCTCATCATCAACAGGATAATGAATTGCCTCATCAGTCAAGTTGTAAATCTCTGCAAGAACAGGCAATTAAAAGGGAGCGAAAAGAACGCATAAGCAAAAGGGCGGGAGAAATAAAGAATTACGCACCAACCAATTGATCATTCCTCTTGCGAAGCTTAGTGACATCATTTTTACAAGTAGAGACCTCAGCTTCAAGTTTAAGATTTTCAGTCTCGAGAGAATGAAGTTTTCTTAGAAGGTCTGAAGTGACAGCATGAGACATACGAGCGTACTTCATTAACAAAGAGTAAGCGAAAAAATCAATAAAAGACGTAGAATCACAATGAAGATTGAAGCGCAAGAAATAAACTAACCAAAGACCCAAATACAAATTGGAAGCTTGGAGTCAAGGCAGAGGCAACACCATGAAGAGAGTCATGACTCAAAGAAGGGGCATTATATATCTTTACCACCGCCTCACACGCGCGACCCAGTGGGGTATTACCAACACCGCACAAGGTATCAGAAAAGACGCTGGACAGATCGCCCATTGAAGATGAGGAAGCGGAATTATAAAGAGGAAGGAGAGTGTCATCCTCAGAATGAGAGGGAACTGGGGAAGATGTCTTTCGCTTCTTGAGAGGATTCTGAGAGGCGGACTTAGAGACGGACTTCTTACTCTTATACACTTAGAAGGAAGAGCGTCGTTATTAGAATACTCAGCGTCTCCATCTTCCACCTACACGCATAATGAGAGATAAAAAATAGAGGCAACAATATTGTTAAAATTCAGGGTTCGAGTATTTCTTACTTCATTATCACACGAATGTGACGCATTTTTATTAGCCTTCCTCTTCTGCTTCACAATATAAGATTAAAGGAAATAACGAAGGAAACGAAGAACAGTAGAGGGGAAATAAATTGAAAGACAAAGGCAAAAGTAACATACCACATCATGTTCCTCAGGCCATCTAAACTCCCAAGGTTTATAAGCGTCAAATCTCTCAGGAAGAGGGAGATCAGACCCATCAGCACCTTTGTCAGTAATATAAGGACCCCCCAAAATGATGGGATACTCCATCCAACGAGTATCCTTCGATTTACGAGCGGTGTTATTAGAGGAGTCATGAAAGTCAACATCCCGCATGATCCTCTGGTCTTCTGAGAAACCATCTTTCCTCATCAAGCAAATTCCCCAGCGAGTTGATTCATTCTTCATGATACCAACTTCATAATGAAGAAAGAAATTCTCAACAGTATACTTTGTTGGAATGATTTCTTTTTGCGCGTGTTTTGGATTCCTTACATCTTATGGGTAAAGTGATTCTAACCCGGCAGCACGACGAGCATATTCTACCATAATCCTGATGCAATCACCACTCAACTGGAATATGCCGCGCGAAAAATTCGCGTGAGAAAGAAGCTCGTAAAATAGAGGAATTTTAGGATTATAAAGGGGAATGGGAAGGCCAGCGAGCAGCTGCCCGAGCGAAATAATGATTTTCTGATCATCCCATTGATCAAACGAAAACCATTTAGGTTCGAGAGAAGAAGAAGGTTTTGATTCAGGAGGAACGGATAATGTAAAACCTCTTTGCTCGAATTCAGCTTTTAATCTATCGAACTCTTTGACATTCTTCCAACCAGGCTTCAGAACCATTTTTATAATGGGAATGGAGATGAGAATTTAACTGAGATGATCAAATCAATCAAGATCAGGATGATCAATATGATGGAAATAAACAGAGCTTGAAAATAAGAAAAGAACAATTAGAAGAGAATGCGAAGAAAATAAAGATGATGACAAAGAGTGATCAAGGAATGAAGATGAACAGCAGCAGCAGACGAAAGTTGCAGAGAAGGAGAGAGAACAAGAGAGAAAGTAAAAAGAAAGAAGAGAAGACGTGTAGCAGTAAATAAAGGATTTTCATCCCAACTCCCGAGAGATTTCCTTCCATCAGTGCATTAATTAAGAACAAGCGGATAAGAAGAGGCGGTTATTAAGGACGTGTCAAATAACGAGTGGATGAGATAACACGTGTAGGCGGTAAATCCAAAGGTACGGAAAAATGTCTGTTGATAAAAATACGAAGAGATGAACTAGTGCGGCAAAATAAATTAGAGTTTTCTCATACCGCACTCTCTACCAAAAGAGCGATATGAGAAGAGGCAAAATGTGGATACAAAATACCGCACACTCGTTTTATGTGCGAAGTAACTCCGTAAGTATTAAGCGAACACAACCGCATACGTTATATCCAAGATGACGAACCAGATGACGTAACCATTTCACGAGAAAGGTGTGAAAATCCATGCGACAGTAAAGAAATCGTGCGACAATGATAAACTCTTGTGCGACATTGACGCGCGTCAGATTCGAAATTAGGGGCTTTATGAGCTGTCCTCCACTATGTAAACTCCTATATAAGGAGCAGAGCGCCTTTATAAAAGAGAGAGATCTTTTTGGTTGAGCTTAGGGAAGAATTTTAGGAGAGAGAAAGTAATTTGCTCCCCAAGTTAGGGTTTCATCATAACTTTGTACTTGTTCTAAGATTTTAATAAGAATTCTTGAGTATTTCGATATGATTTCTTAGATTGTTTCATAGATTTTATTATGGGTGTGGTTGTGAGATTTCTCGCAACTACATTGGGAGAGAAGTCCAGACATACCTCCATCGTTTCGACGGAACACAAGTTCGAACACTGTATTTCATGTCAATGAAAGAAAGTACGTGATGAATCAAATCATCTGATAACTTACTGATCCTGTCTTTTTTACTCGATCTCTGCCTTCTTTTCATCGTAGCAAAAGATGCCATGAGTAGATTTTTGATTTTTTAACAGCTGCATAACAGCTGATTGACAGCGGCTGCTGATGTGGTGGAGAGAGGTTGGTGGTTTCGTTTATCCAGTCACCAGAAAACTTATCTAGTCACGGGAAAGAGAAAAATTAAAACAATTTTTCTTCCTTAATATTTACTCCCGTTGGATATATCGAATGTTTGAGAAAGACAATGTAAAGATCAGATCCCCTTTCCCTTCAGTTTCTTCTTCTTCCTAAAACAAATCTAGGGTTTGCTGCAACAAAAAATCTCTCTTTGAATCGAAACAAGTTCTTTATCGGTAGTTCCATAACTCACTACAATCTTTGTCTCAAACTTACCGACAAGGTAAAGTTAAAAACTAAACTCCATATTTATTTTTTAAGAGATTTTGAATGTACATCTTTGTTGTATATGGTTTGATTGTAATCTCCAACGTTATGCTATGCGACGCCATTTGATTGCAACATGTATTACAAAGAAAAAAATGGTCACTCTACTCTCTAATCTATCCAATGAAAACGATTACATTGTAGTCTAGACAATTCAAGTTAGAAGCTTTAATTTTCATGGATTGTATTACAAAACTTTAGCCTCTTTGACCATCCATTTTAGTCTCTAGGATCTCCACATTAAATGTATTTACTCGTTCATTTCCGGACTACCTTAGAATGCTTCAATTTAAGATGGTTATGTTCTCTTCAATCTTTCAATTTCTTAGTTTGCGTATAATATTGATCCAAGGAATCGTCTTCAGTAGCATTGTTTTCAATTTTCCCTATGCTATGCGTATGCTTTTTATTTTATCCATAATAGTACCGCTCATTTCTTTGATTTTTGTGTAGGACATCACAAATCCTCCAGATCCTATCGTACATGATATGGCTATGATCCAGGAGACTGTTGCAACTCGAACACCATCATATCCTCATGACATTTCATATCAGCAACATACGGAAGCTACTCGTGGTTGAGGCACTGGAGGTCGAGGCACTCGTATGAAAACAAATGCCAAATATGATGTGGGCATATAGTCATCATGAGAACACGGAACCAGATTCCTTTCTGGAACAATTAATGGTAAACAAACATTTGCAACATATGAAAGTCGTTGTGTACTCTGATGGAAATTCAAAGCCTAATAATAATGTCAAATTGTCAATTGTTTTGTGATGGCAGGCCCTGAAATCGCACCGTGGCAGGACTACGGAAGAATCAATGATTTTGGAGCAGCATATGAAGATTGCCGCCTACATGAAGAAAATCGAGCTTTCACTCCTACTGCATCGCATACACCTTCCAGCGAGGGGTATATCCTAAGTGGATGTGTATTTTGTTTGATTTTCGTTTGGTTTTAGGTTCATTATGTGTATGCTTCTCTATTTGTGAGGAGAAATAGTATTTCTGACACTATGTGTATGGCTCTATTTTAAATCTTTACTCCTGCATCATAAAGCCTGGAGGATATTATACACTTTGTAGTATTTCCTTACATTTTGAATCATAAATGTAACATTAATTCCGCAATAGTACCATAAACTTCGCAACATTAATTCCGCAGTGTTACCATAAAGTTGCAGCATGACTATATAGTCTGCAGTAGTACCATTAAGGTTATCTGTCATGATTTAATTTCATCAAAGAAAGAATGTATTTACAAACCCATATATTTACAGATTATGTGAGTAGTTTTAAAGAGTTCCTCAGGTTACATTTGCAAATTACAAAATCTTTCAACAATACAGTTGCATATCTTTGCAGACCAAAGTAATTTGATACGCGATGTTGCAAGAACTGCATGACCTTATAATGATAATATCTTCCCTTGGAGCAAAGCTGAACCAACCTAGCTGAGCTGCATCTTTGACTGCCATAAAAATCACAATGACAGACTGGTCACGGGAGAACTAAAATGAAATCAACATTAAACCCAAGAAAAAAGGCAAAGCATTACACAATTTTGAGTGAGTGCAAAGCTTGTTTGCTTGCACTAAAAAGCGGAAGACAAAAATCACATTAAATTGTTCGTATCTATCCGGTTCCACATTTAACATCGCTATGATTATTCTAATTCTCGAAAAGCTATTCCATCAATTCATTATGACAATGCGTCAATTAAGAAGCTCATTGTTATTAGCTTATAAATGAACCAAACAGTTTCTTAAATAATTAACGACTTGGACACAAGTAGTATTTATAAACTCCTCGCTATGAACTATGTTCGCAGCTTTATGAATTGCAATCTTTAGCCAACTACTAGACCACACTCAAACTTCACTATGGCACCTACTTACGCTTCCTTAGTATGAAGTACAAGGCAGTATGATCATTCTACTTCCTTCTTTTACTGTTTATAAATGATCATTCGCATATCTTCCTGTTGTTAAGTGCATATGCAGGGATGGCAAAAGATGTTACTAAACTTCTATTACAGGATCATCCAACGTATATAGCTCATATGCATAATGCACAACGACCAACACAATTGTACTCTTCCCCAACTAATTAAATTGACATTCCTATTTGATCTAGTTTCTTATTTCATTTCTAGTTAGAGCTACATCAAACCCAAAATTGAGTAGCTAAGGAATAAAAAAGATAATTTTTAACTAGAAGCTACATCCAATACAGGACTTCACACAAAGCAGTGAGGTAGATAATGGACCTGCAAGAGAGAAGTTCTTCCACTTCCACTCAGTTCAAAAATCAATCCCAAACTGCAAGTATAACCAGGAAAATGTAAACCATGATCCATTAACCTGTGTTTTATGCTAATACAACACTTATCAGTATAAGAAAACTAGAAAAATACTAACAAAAGTGACTTCAGAGAGAAATAAAGATTACCTCTTAGAAATAAATTATCTTTCTTCTAAAAAAAATCATCTCAATTCTTCCTGGTCGCCTTATTGTTTGTGGTTACAAAAGAGAGTAACAAAACCAGATTAAAAATCCAAGATCAATAACTTTTCAACCTACGAATGTATATTGGGAGATGATTGGAATTCTCAATTTTCGAATAGTGATTTACACGGAGAAGAAATTTAATAGGAGTAAAATGATAGGGTTTGAAGAATTTTAGAGTTATGCTGCGGAGAAGAAACTGAAGGGAAAGGGGATCTGATCTTTACATTGTTTTTCTCGAACATTCGATATATCCAACGGGAGTAAATATTAAGGAAGAAAAATTGTTTTAATTTTTCTCTTTCCCGTGACTAGATAAGTTTTCTGGTGACTGGATAAACGAAAACACCAACCTCTCTCCACCACATCAGCATCCACTGTCAATCAGCTGTTATGCAGCTGTTCAAGTAGCAAAATCGATTTTGTTTTTAACTAGGGCTTTTAAAGGTTCTTATATATACCTGACGGCAAGATTTAGTTAGGGTTTCAGGATATTCTTACGTAGAGTTTGACTCACGGAGTTAAAGTGACACTTTTTTTTTCTTGGATTTGGAAGCATGTTAAAGTGACACATTTAAGGCCACATTTAAGGCCATATTGAGTTAAAGTGATATTCTTACGTACAGTTTCAGTTCTCAGCTTAGGGATTTTTGCTGATTAAAAAAAATTTAGCTTAGGGATTTGGTTAACTAAGAGGAGTATGATTGCATTTGAATGGCAAGATCATTTTGCTAAAATTAGTAGATTTATTGAGCCTTTTGATGCTAGTGGGTATCTTAAAGTCTTAACCCCATGTATAACTAAGGAAGAAAATAACTATTTGATTAGTATACCTAGTGATAAAGAGATTAGGGCAGATGCAACCATGGACGTCTCTAGGTCTATATGGTTACCCACCTGAGAAAATATGGGAAATGGTGGGGCTGACACTATCAAGTATGGTCAAAGGTTTTTTCAATTCAAGTCACCTGTTAAAACAAATGAATCATAGTTTTATTTCTTTAATACCAAAGACTAGTTCACCTAAGACCTCTGCAGATTTTAGGCCCATTAATCTGAGTAATGTAAGTTATGAAATTATTTCCAAGATGTTGACCAGTAGGCGCAAAATTGTTATAGACAAATTTAAAGATCTTACCAAGATGCCATTCTCATTTCTAGACAGATCACTGATAATATAGTTATTGCTTATGAAGTAGTGGGTAGTCTAAGGAAAAATCAATCTATGTCTGAGCTTATGGCCCTCAAAACTTGATCTGTCGAACCCTTTCGACAGAACAAAGTGGTCATTCTTGATTATACTATCCTTAGACAACTAGGATTCCATGATCACTGGTGCACTATATATGATAGAGCCATGTGTCACTACTGTTTGTGCCTCAATTCTTCTTAATGGTTTTCCAGGTGAGCGATTCTTCCCAGCAAGGGGTATTAGACAACGAGGCCCCTTGTCTCCTTATCTTTTTATCATTTGTATGGGTGTTTTATCTAAAATGTTGTGGTATCTAGAGTATTAAAGTTACTAAAACTGCTCATTCTGTTAGTCACTTGTTGTTTGCAGATAACCGTCTTGGTGCTTGTCGAGGTTAATGAGAAATGTGCTAAGAGTTTGGATAGCATCCTGGAATAGTTTAACAAATTTTTCCGTCCAGTCTATAAATTGTGACAAATCAGGGGTTGCTTTTAGTTCTAAAACAGATAACGGTGTTAAGAACATAGTGGTTAGTATATACTGAAAAAAAGAAGGTTAGGTCTAGGTGCACCCCTCCTAATCCAGAGAAACAAAATAGAAACATTTGGTCATTTAGAGGCTAGTTTTGAAAAAAAGAAGACTTGCAAGCTAGAAAATCAAGCATGTGAACCAATCTAGTAAAACTGTCTTAACTCAATCAGTCTTAGGGACTTTAGCTAGTCCTCATCTTTCATTTTCCTTATGCCTAAAAAAGCTGACAGATAAATTGGATTCAATCGGGAGGATATACTTTTGGAATAAGAAAGGAAATACTAGAGGTATGTATTATAGGAGTTGGGATAAAGTTACTAAACCCATAGTTCAAGGTGGTCTTAACATTAAAAAAAAACTGAATACCTCAATACCGCCCTTTTAGCTAAGTTAGCTTGGAGGATGTTGAAGGAGCCAGATGCTCTTTGAACTCAAATTCTAAAACACAAGAAAGTCCTTGATAATTACCCCATGCATTGTGCTAATGATAAGTCTGGGTCATGGGTTTGGAAAGGAATATGTAAAGGTTTAATATGCATTGTGCTAAGAGAAAATTACAATTGGAAGGTTGGGAATGGTAGAGATATTCACATATGGAAGGATAGATGGGTGCCAACAAAAAAATGTCTTTTGAGGTCTAATTTTGCTTCAACTAATATGAAAATTGTGGATCAATTAACTGACCAAAACACTGGTGTTTGGAATGTTAATATGCTTGAGGCCATTTTTGATTCTCAAACAGTTATGCATATTTGCAGAATTAGAATATCCATGAAAACTAATGATGAGATTAGATGGACTCCAACTCATAATATTGAGCTCACTGTCAAAACTGCCTACAGATTGGTGACAAATATGACTTATGGAAAGATTTTTAGAAGGCTAGACTCCCTCCAAAAATTAATATTTCTTGTGGAACTGTTTGCCTTTGAGAAGTAACATTTGCAGGTTTGTTCAAAATGTAAACCCAAATTGCTCTTTATGTAATAATCATAGTGAATATGTTAATCATCTTTTGTTAGATTGCCAGGTCACTAGATAATTATGGAATGTTGTGAGCCCTAACTATATAGTAATGTATAATGGAAGCGTCCAGTGGCGGAGCCAGAAAACCATATAGAGGGGGCTAAAAAAAATCTTGTAGAAATTTATGGGGACTAGATAATAATGCTTGGTGGGCTAAATACTAAATACATGATAAATCTAAGGGTGTTTTTATGGTTATCAACATTTTTGGGGGGGCCAGAGCCAGGGTTAGTCAACCCCTGGCTCCGCTACTGGAAGCGTCGTAAAGGATTGGGTAGCTAGTTGGTTTGTTAGTGATAGTACAAGATGAACAATAAGTTCGGATCTTATTTCTGGTATTGGATTTATGTTATGGCACATTTGCAAATTGATATGTATAATAGTTTTTGAGCATGTACAAGTGTAGGTGGAAGTATTTAAAAGGCAGGTGATACAATCAATTGCAGACTAGGTTAGGGTTGCAAATAGGCAAAACTCTAATGGGCCTACAACTAGATAGCCTATTGTTTGTACCATGAGTAAAATTACCACATATTGGGCCAGAATACTGCCTGGGCCACCATTCAGCTGTCATCAAAGCCTGCCATCCATCCAGCCGATGCAGCTCACCTGCCGGCCCAATGTTACATGAAGTCAACTGTTGGCCAATGATCAAAGTCAATCGTCGGTCAATGGTCAAAGTCAACGGTCGGTCAATGGTCAAAGTTAACGACGTGTCAACCGACAAACTCAATGCTCAAATTCGACCATCGGTCGACGGTCGAAGCCAAGTTTCCAAGCCGCACTCCCATACAGTTTCCATCCAGTTGCCAGC
>JAJJMB010015809.1:6158679-6179343 GCA_023531105.1 Papaver atlanticum
ACCTGTTCGCATACTCGTAAGGGGGATCGACCTGTTCGCATAATCGTAAGGGGGGTCGACCTGTTCACATACTTGTTAGGGAAAGTGTTAGACAATTCCCTCGGGACTGAAGAGGTAATCGGGCTTGCCGTTCGCCGCACGGAGCGGAGAGCCAACCAGCACACAAGAACCAAACACCACTCATACGCCAACACGTATTGTCTCCAAACAACAATTATTTCTGGTAACACTAGCAACACAAGCCAATTAAGTCAAGGAAGCACGAGCACCAGGAGCAAATTGTTCCAGGCGGACACGCTGAGCGTGCACTAAGGTTGGACATTATCAAAACAAAATGACAGTTAGTTTAGCTAAATTAACAGTTCAGTCTATATCTCTATATTGATAACTTAAATTGGAGGGGCCCAGCTTATTACAACTCTTCCAATCTCTCTGGTCAGTTGACATTCATAACTTTAACGCAATTATTTAACTAAATTATGGGGTTATGAATGGTGCTAGATCTAGCCCTGCATGCCAAATATTTGTAACTGAGTAGCTATTTGGGGTAACAACTTTATCCTGATTGCTATAAAAAAAATGCTTTGATTTATTGATTTTTCCAACACTACTATTAAGGTCTCAGTTTACCAGAAGGGTACTAAAATCCATATAAAATAGAGAATTTTTTTATTTGTGTTATACAAAATTTGGTACTCTCTCAATTAGGGGCCTTGGATTTTTGGATCACCTCTTTCAAGAGTGGTCAGAAAAATGTTCAATCTAGTTACTCAACGACCGGATTTTAGATTGTCGTCACATAAACTGTCTAACCACACAACGACCGGAATGGCAAAATATGGTAATTGTAAAAAAAGTTTTATAAAACTGAGAAATTTCACTAGGTGTGTAGAGAAGTAACAGACACTGTCAATCCAGAAACTAGAATCGTACCTTAAATACACATTTACCCTCAACTTTCGAAATAAGACAAACATTACTGCTCATAATCAAGGGTAATATCGTCCTACTCATCCCGTACATTCCCGCTTGACAAGATTCCAATTCAAAGAAAAAAAAAGGATAAAAAACACAGAAATTAATAGGGTTTTATTATTATCCTTTTTATGAAGTTGAGAGTTTCAAATTAGGGCTTTGTTCATTTTCTCAATCGAGCCTCGAAATTTTTCCAGAGAGTGAGAGATGGAGAGTGACGATCTATCACTGACAGAGATTAATGGAGTAGATGATGATTTAATGTCAGATACATCGTTGATTTTGAAAAACGAGTTCAAAATCCCGACACCAACAACAACTCACATTGCAAATCTTAACGATAATGATGAGAATCTCATTGATTTCTCATGCTCTCCACTTCAACTTGATAGATCTACTAATAATCCGGTCTATCATTCTCGATTTCAACCTCCTGGTAAGCATTACTTGGATGTTTCTCAGTTTTGTTAGATTTGCTTTATTAGAGTTTTAATTTTGTATTAATGCTTGTTTCAACTGAGTTTCTAAGAATTAGGTTAAAATGCAATAGAGATTGGGGATTTTTTGCATGCAGGGTTATCTACATTGTTACCTAGCATTTATCCCAAATTTGTTTTCATGGTGATGTTTGAATTTGCAGTGGTAATGAAGGATAAGGGTGAGAGTTCTACTACTACTGCTGCGGTTAATTGTTCATCGCCAGCAATGTTGAAGAGTAATGATAAAGAGAACTTAAATGACCAAAATCTAAGCTTAAGGAGTCCTTGTGAAGATCCTCAACAAACAAAAAGGAGGAAAAAGCGTGGGGGATACAATTTAAGGAAAAGTTTAGCTTGGAATAAAGCTTTTTTTACTGATGAAGGTGTGTTGATTTATCACCATTTCTGTAATTATCTTTAGAATGTAGTGGTGTTTTGAGGTTAATGGTTGTGTTGGTTCTGTGACTCAGGTGTTTTGGATCCTTCGGAATTATCTAGACTTAGTAAACCTAGTTCTAGGCTGCTGTCTAGTCCTTTGTTGCTCTCTAGTGTTGCTGAAGAAGGTGGAAGTTCTTTTCGTAAAGGGGCTAAAGTGAGGGGTCCTGGATTAGATTTAAATTCCGTAAGAGGAAATTTGTTCAGTGGATCACCTAAGAAGCCACCTCTAAATGAAGGTCGAAGGATTACAAGTGATTCATTGTCTATGACCCATTCTTCCGCTCAAAAGACTGCATCTCCTTTAACTCGGGTAAGTTTTCATGAATTTTACTGTCAAGGTTGCATGATTTTACCTTTTAAATGACTTATGAGTACTGATTGTAAGCATTATCTGGTTTGTCATCTCATCTCAAGGCTTCAAGAAAGGTGCAGATGACCAAGGCACCGTCTGGAAGTGTGTCTCCAGGTGGAGGTTGTCCAAGACCCTCCACTTTATCTTCATATCCTTCCATTATTGTTTTCAATCGTATTGTCTTTAATATGTATTTAAAATTTCTTTGCTTATCATTTTGAGTGAAAATTGCATTACCTTAACCTTTTGTTACTCAAAGGAGGCTTCTGAACACAAGTACAGTAAATAGGACAGTTAAAGATTCCAAAATCCCAAAACCCACAATTCTAAAGGCAGAATCTTCTTCAGTTTCTACAATATCCAAGAACACTGCTGTGGGTTCAAAAGCCTCAAAGCTCAATCGGAATCTTCCGCCAGGTATCCTCTTGGTGTTACTTACTAATGATTCAGTAAGCTATGCATATTTCTTTATGGACTGAAAGATACTATGTGAATGATATCCATATAACTCCTCTTTTAATCAGTTACTGCAGACAAAAGTGTAGGACTGAGAAGAGGGTCCTCATTGATTCCTGAGAAACAAGCTAACTCTGCATCCTCCTCCTCCAGTAGGCCATATGTACTTCGTTCAAGTAAAACTTCGGTAAGGATGGGAAAGTCATATCAATATAGTAGTAACTGTTGTTTTATTTAATCAACCTACCTACTGCATGTTTATTCAATGTGCAATTGGCCACCTGTTTTTGTGGCGAGGAAGTATCTGAACAACTTCTCTACCCCATCTCATAATGTTTCTGCATATGTTGAACAGGTAAATTTGTCTAAGGATAAGCATTTATCAACTGATTTACGGCCTCCACAGCCTGTAAAAGGTACTAAGATTGGTCAGAAGACGACTCCACATCCTGTTCTTTGTGCTGATAAACATAATGCAGTAGTTACTGAATCTCGTGCTGAAGTTGACAATCCTGCGGCACATAACACTAACTGTATTAGTGAGGATATTCCAAATCCACAAACTCAACCTACAAAAATAACCGGTTTGCGGATGCCTTCGCCATCACTTCGATTCTTTGATCAGGTACAACAACCTATTTATGTTATCAAAGCTCTCTAGTGCTAGGCGCAATTTAGATGTGTATTTTAGCAACTGTTGTTTATGAAGTTCTGTGAATTTGCAGCCAAAATCTTCAGCTTCTCACAGCAATCAGTCAGTTAATGCTCAATCAAGCAATCATCGAGACTTGGGTATTCCTATTGCAAGAAAACGTAGTCAATCGAACCGTGTTGTGGAGCCGAAACCTCTACTTAAACTAGATGAGACTGCTAGACTGGCAAGAGCTGAAACTACTAAAGTTGAAGTAAATGCCCTAAGCTCAACTTCGAAGTGTTCGGTTCCGGCTGTTGCTAGTATTGCTTCATATACGAAGTTGAAACCAAAGATTGAACCAAGCAATGTGCAGGTTGAAGCAAATGTGTCTGCTTCCATGAGTTCTTTTAACCAAACAAGTAGTCAAGGGCAATCACACAATCTTAATATTGATGTTGATAAGCAAGAGGTGAAGGAAGAAAACACAAGAAGTCACACACATGATGAAGTTGGTCAGCACAAAGTAAACCTGGGCTCGGAGCTAACTCACACATCTCCTGCAATGGTCCAAAGAGATAACAAGCTTGAGAAGCAAGAAACTGCTTGGAATAAAAAACATGATGAAGTTGAGTCAAGATTACATGATGTGCACATGGGTATGGAGCTGAGTGGAAACCAATTGCCACAGCATGCTGGATCTCCTAAACAATTCCAAATGGATAACCATCCAGAAAAGCAAGAAGTTGCCAGGAATAATAAAGATGGTGAAGTTGATCAGATTATGCATGAGGTAAACCTGGGGTCGCAGATAAATACAACATCGCCTGTATGTCATAAATCTCCTGTACAGGTCCAGAATGATGATCAGCTTGAGAAGCGAGAAACTGCTGTGAATAAAAAACATGATGATGTTGAGTCAATATTGCATGATGTACACATGAGTATGGAGCTGAGTGGAAATCGACTGCCACCACATGCTGGATCTCCTGAACAATTTCAGTTGGATAACCTTCCAGAAAACCAAGAAGATGCCAGAAATAGCAAAGATGGTGAAGTTGATCAGATTATGCATGAGGTGAACTTGGGGTCGCAGCTAAACAAAACATCGCTTGTATGTCATACATCTCCTGTACATGTCCAGAATGATGATCAGCTTGAGAAGCGAGAAATTGCTAGAGACCAGGACCATGTTAAAGTTGAGCAGATTTATCATGGCGTACAAATGGGACTGAAGCCGAGTGACAACCAATCGCCACTACACGCAGAATCTCCTGAACGATTCCGAAAAGATAACCATCTTGAGAAGCACGAAGATGACAGAGATTATATACATGATGAAGTGGATCAGATTATGGATGAGGTAAACCTTGTGCCGCAGCTTAGCCCATTGCCTGCATGCCCTATATATTCTGAACAAGAACACAAAGATAGCCATGTTGAGAAGACAGAAGATGCCAGGCATCACATACAAGATGAAGTTGATCAGATTATGCATGAGGTAAGCCTGAGGCCGGAGCTGAATAATCAGTTGCTTGCAAGTCTTACATATCCTGAACAGAACCAAGCAGATGATGATTTTGAGAAGCAACAGGTTGCTTCCAATCACATTCGTGAAGAAGTTGCTGCAAATCACATTCGTGATGAAGTTGTACCAGTGTCACATGAAGTGGACATGGATTTGGGGCTGAGTGATGATGACCTATCGGTAGTACCTACTGGTTATCATGGTGTGAACCAGGGATTGGAGATGGGGGATGTACAGAAATACACATATGTCTCTGTTCCCAGTATACTATTAGGTGATGGTGATGACAACTGTGTTGCATGTACCTCAGCAACGAATGTCGAATGTGTAGAAGTTGATCAATCTGTCAATGGAGAATTGGGCGAAGTAGCAGAGTTGATAAATCAATGCGCAGATGAACTAGAGAAAAGTAGGTCTGAAGAATCTCAAGAAATACAGTTCCTTGGGAGTATTTCTGATGTTCAAACCCCAGTAGGTCTGGCAACGCAACTAAAAGAAAGTTGTTTAAAAGTAAGCAGCGTAGAAAACATCCTACAACTACAACCTAATAATTCTCATTTTGAGCCTCCAAGTCATCCTCCAGATCACTGTGCTATCAGTCAGAATTGTTGCCCAGAAGATGTCAATAAACAGGCTGAGGAACAACTAAACGTTGGAAAGCCATACCTTAACGAACTTGAGTTGGTTGTGCAAGAAAACCATCATATGTCGCCGATGAAGGGTAGCACTTCACTCCTAGATGCTGAGGAACACTTAAATTTTGTAAAGCCTTGTCTTAGCGAAGTTAAAGTTGATCACATGTTGGAGATTAATGATAGCACATCATTCCTACATGGGGAAAGATTGAATTCTACAGGGCCTTTACCTAATGAACTTGATGCAGATCAGAAAGAAGGAAATCCTATCTCGGACATCAATGATAGTACTTCACCCTTATATTCCGAGGATCAGCTGAATGATAGAAGATGTTCCTCTAGTGGACCTGAGATTGATTTGCATGGTGGATATCCTGCGCTGGATATGAGTGATAGCGCATCAATACTAGAATCTGTATCTTCTGAAGCATTAGAGAGAGATAATACATTAGGCTTGCCAACTATTACTCATGAAAGTATCGTTTACGCCAACATGGAAACAACATATCCTTGTGGAAATATGTGCGGAAGTTTGCAACTGGATGAACGTGATGCTATGGATGGCAGCAAGATCGAGCATCCTCGTGAAGAAGTTGCAGCTTTCCAGTGTTTAGAGAGTAAACACCCAGCTGAAAATCATGAATCTCCCTGTGACACACCGAACAAGTACCCATCTGAGCACAATCTTCCCCAAATTAATTTGGACTTGCAATCTACTTTAAAGATCAGTGGAGACCAAACTTCAGTAGCCACTTGTGTTACTTCTAATGGTTATACGGACAATGATCTGAAGAATTATATCGCATTGGAGAAAACCCATACTACTCCTTCTGGAAATAGTGGAACTCCAAATGGTGAACTTCAATGTGAGCTCAAAAATGGTGTATTCTCCAAAAAGTGCGAGGCATCAACCATGGGAAGGTATTAACCATTTTAAGCTTTCATATAGTTTTATAATTATACCACTTCTTGATATCACATTACCAGTAATTACAGCCACGTGCGTGTTCTATCTGTTCCTTGGTAGTTATAAACTTACATCTGAACCTAGAACTTGGAATTACCACTCTCGACTGCAGAAGCCTTTGAAACATGTTTGAGTTTTTATCTAGTCACATTCCACGTCTATATGATAAGCCGTTCACATTCCCTATCATGTCGTTGATCTAGACATGTACTTTACTTATCTATGTTTACGTTTCAACCCAATAGTGCAGTTGGAACCGCAACTCTTGGTTGGTAAACCCCCTATGAAACATTTTTGAACTTCAAACTTGTATCTACTTATCATCGTGTGTATAAGTACAATACATAGTTCACATTGCTTGTCATGTTTTTGCAATCTAGGCATCAGTTATGCCCCTATAGAGCTGCTTTTGTGTATAGGGTTCCTTAATCTGGATAGTAGTTCCTTTCATTGAGTTATGTAATGTGGTTGCATTCATTAGTGGAAGTGTGACATAACTTACCATAGGTGCTGATTTCATGTTTCTGCAAACCATACCTTGGGAAGAAATTATGTGGTAGTAGTTCCTTTCATTGAGTTATGTAATGTGGTTGCATGCATAAGTGGAAGTGTGGCATAACTTACAATAGGTTACTAGTATCACTAAAGAGTTTCATAGCAGATTGACTACTGATTGATTTTTCATGTTTATGCAAACCAAACCTTGAGAAGAAATTATGTGGAGAATAGATAAATCATAAAACACTGAATGCAATAAATTTTATGAGTACCTTCAGTCTGACATACCTGTCATCTGTTACAGCAAAGGAAATTCTCTTGAAGTCCCAAATAAAGATGCTCTTGCGTTGAAGTATAAGCTGAATGCTGTTCCATTTTCCGATGAATGGCTAGCTGCTCTTGAAGCTGCTGGAGAGGTAATTTCAAATGTGATTTATATTTATTTCATTACGGTCTTTAAGTAGCTACCTTGTGTTGATCCCAACACAGAGTGATCCCAGTAACTCATCATAGTAAAAACTGACCCTGAGTTTTGGTTGTGAAGGATCAGAAAAAATGACTAAATTCTCATTTTTGTTAGTTTGTTAAGTTCTATACTAAATGTATTTGTGTTACTTTTATTGCAGGACATTCTAACAATGAAGACGGGTGCCGTACAAAATTCACCACCTGACAAGTCTGTTCCAGAGCCCAGTCCTTGGTCCCCGGTATGATAGCCTACTTCTAATTCTCTGATTCGTTCTTGATATCATTTTTATCTCTCAAATCTTCAACAGAAAATGGTCCTAAAGATTACCCCCACTCTGTTCATCTCAATTTGAGTTTTTAATTTGACATTTTACTTGGTTTTCTGTTTTTTCAAGGTCAAACGCAAGAACCAAGAGATAGGACCATTTGACTGCACAAAGTGTACCAATCTCCCAGCACCTCCCGCAAACCACCTCCCTTAAACTGACTCACCACGGATCGCAGCACTGATTATTCTTTTGTTTCGCTAACAGTTTGTTATTGATTCAAAACAACTCGCTCTTATCTTGCTACAAGAAAGATTTGCAGTTGTATTTTGCAATCTTTTTGGCTCTTTCTCTCTAGGAAAGAAGAAATGTACATTTTTGAAAGCGCAATAATAAAAATTTGCACTGCTTTGTATCTTACTTTGAACTCCGTAAACTTCATTTGGATCTGTATATACTCTCATAACATTACTTGCAGAATGATGAGTACAGTAGGATGATGCTTGAGGAATGAGGACGGGTCATGGGCACGTAAAGGATGGTCTTCGGCTCAAAATCGCATCACTGCTTTGGCACGTGATTGAACGTGAAAAGGGCACATCTCATGCGATGCTGCACGTGCAAGTCACGTGAAGCTGAGTGGTGTACTTGAGATTTGCGAGTGACAATGAGCAGATGAAAAGGGAAAGGAGGGAGGAAGTAACCACCGATGCTGAATCACACACACATACGTTATGATGATTCAATTTTTCCACCCAAAGACAGGGGAGCAGAGCAGATACAAAGAGGAATCCTTAAACCAAGGAATTGTTGGCACGATGAGATAAATTGTGTTGTTAATATTATAAGAAGGGAAATGCTAGTTGCCACGACGTGACCATCATCTTGTGTCGGCTCCTCCTAATAGTTCTTGCATCCAACTCACTCACACCCCTCCCTCTAATTTTTATTACTACTTGTTCATAAGGAGGTTAGGATAGTTCTAGAGAGAGAAAGAGTGATGCAGTCTCAGAGGCCCTGGGAAGTAGCAGTAGTTGCTAGTTACTCTTCTGAAAAGCACTAAAAGTTCCCATGGCTCTATAATGACTTTGAGCACATGAAATCCTTTTGCCAGCTAACCATCTCATTTGGCTTGTGTTTTAGGGGTATAGTCATTAGCTCAAGCATAATAAATGATCTAGCTTTCGAACAAAGGATTCGATTGACTCGTTATCATGATGCATGAGAGCTAGCTAGTCAATTATCTGTGATTCAATTTCTATTCAAAAGTCAAAAAAGAAGAGTTGGTTTTCCTTTTTCTGGCTTGGAATCCTAGCTAGACCACTAGTCAGTGTGCCCACTGGTTTCTAGTCCTCTCATCTGGATTCTGGACACTTTTATGTCTGTTCAAAAAAAATTTTTTACTGTTCTTCAATTGCAAAATCTTTTATCCGACATTGAACGGTCGGTAATTTTTTTCTTTCAATTTCAGTACGGACCTTTCAACAACAAAAAATAAATGAACTCCAAACATGAGTGGAACCAAACTACCCCTTGGATGGAGTCATTGAGATTTTTATATAACCCATATGCTCCCAGAGAGTACTGTGTGAACTTTTATATAGTTTATGTGCATAGCTAGCTAGTAATAGAGCTGGCCACGTTCCTTTCGACTGACTCTCTCTAAATTCCAATATTGCAGAGTGAAACAGTAGTACGATTAGGTAACTGGAAGGACAAACGGCGTCAAACCCGCCATTTGTTATGGATACAGAATCTGTGGAAATGTAAACAACGCCGTTGATTCAGGTTATAGTAACATATTTTGTCTGCCAAGGATCATGGTGGCCTACAACCAATGAGAGGACTAATATTCTGAGCTGGTCTAGAGCTGTATAGACACTATAGAATATGTATGGATATTTGTAGTTTACAGAGATAGCACGTGGTAACCCATATGGAGATCATCATCATCATCAACAACAACAATGGAGGAGGATGCAATTATGCAAAATCAAACAACTGAATCTCCATTCGCTGCATTTCCACAACATGCAAATCCAAATCAAATAATAACCAACCGCCCCTGGTTTGTACTTTTTATCTCAGTTGATGCAATGCAGATCTTGAATATGAAAATGAAAACAGATTTTAAGCTACATTGTGCCAATTTTGGGTCACAAAGCACATTTTTGGTTTGAAGTAAAAAAATTAGGTGAAAAAGAGAAAAATAAACCAGAATTTCTAAATCACGCGGCAATTTTGAGGCAACAATGCAAATTTTGGGTCATACAACTTTTTTAGTCACATTGATTCTGAATAAAGGACTAGATTTTTGTGCATATAGCAGATTTGGGTCTTAAAACAAAATTTGGAATATATGACAAATTTTAAACCACACCGCGAATTTTAGATTTGTAGAAACACACGAACAAAGGCTGAAGCAGCTTAGCGCAAGTGGGTGCAACTTCTTCCACTTGCCAACTAGGTTTGAAAGGTTATTTTCCTATGGATTTACGAAAAACCTAACATTTCGAAGTTCTTTTTTTTATTTTCACTCATGGCTGTTGGTTGTGCCTCTGAACCCAAATACAACATGCAAATAGTTTATGAACCTCCACATACCAACATACTGAAAAACAGACAATTACTGGTTCTGATTAAGTGACTGCCCAAAACTGCTAAGAAAATATATATAAACAGATGCAAACAAACTTACCCATAGTTAATGTAAGCACATGGATTTGGCTAAAGATGAAGGCACCAGAATGGGGGCTTCAGATGATGACAAGCCGAAGCCACCATTGACGATGACGCGACAAGCCGAAGTCTCCAGTAACGATGACGTGGCACGAACGGGCTGCCCCCAGAAGATGACTAACGACTGCCTAAATAACCCCAGCTGTAATAGTACACGTGTACGGATAATGACAGAAGACTTACTAGAAAAGGTATTAGGGTACACGTGTACGGTATTTCCATATCAGGCTTTGCCTATAAAAGCAGAGCAATCCTCCAGAGATAGACAGAGCTTTTCAGAGAATTGTATTGTGTATTGGGATTAGTCTCCACATTACTCTATGAAAATTTAAGGGTGTTTACATTTGGCGACTTCACTGGGGACTAATCCTCAATACCACTACAAAACAAACTGATGGAGTCATCGGTAACAGGAAATCCCAATGTCACAAGACCGGACCTTCCCTCTAAGAACGTGGAAGGACTAATGGAAGCCTCGGGTCTTAACGAAGTACAGAATCAACAAGCAAACCCCGAGTTCGGAATGCCATTAATGGAAGATTCGGGGGGTCAATGCCAAAACCTACAAATAAGAGTAAATCAATCGAACGCGCCTGGAGCTGTACCAAGGCATGTCGAAGAAGTTCCACAACCATAAAATGGGATGGATAGAGTAAGTACACAAGTACAAGAACAACCTTTATCTACTTCGCAACAACTCGAGATACAATAGATGCACCGGGAATTGGCAGACTCGGATAAAATAAGATTGGTATTATTGATAAACTAGATGAAATTCAACCCGAAGGAGGTGATGAGGATCCTGACCCCTTCGGGGTACCACAACATCCCCTCTTATTACAAAGCAGAAATCAACGAAACTCTTTCGGCAGGCGATTCTCGTCTTTCAGGAAAAACCCACAATGCAGCGATACACCAGGCACCGTCCAAACACCAAAGGAAGGTTCTCGAAATTCAGAAGGACAACCCAGTAAGGAACAATACCATGTCACGCTAGCGGAAGAACACATTGCCAAATATCTCGAAGAACACTATGGGCTAACCCCACCTACAACAAACTACACTATGCAATCTCCTTTCACCCAGGGACTACTAGATAAATCCATGCCAGTAATGTATAAACAACCCAAGTTTCAACTCTTTGACGGTTCCGGAAACGCAATAGAACACGTCTTTCGTTTCCTCATGAGCCTAAACGAGCATGCCACGAACGACTCCATTTGTTTGAGGGAATTCGATAAATCACTCACTGGTGCAGCCTTCACATGGTTCGTGGGATTGGAAGGAAATAGCATTTCGTCTTGGAATGAGATGCGGACCCAATTTATGAAGAAATTCTATTCCCGACAAAAGCAACTCACAATTTCGGACATCTGCAACCACAAGTACAAGTCACGTAGCAAATACTTGGACTTTGCGAGGAGTTTTCGAGCAGAATATCTACGTAGCAGTGCAAAAATTCCCGAGAATACTTCATTTAGTTTTTAGTCTTCTTAATTTTGGCACCCTCTAGAAAAAGATCCTTTTTTTGGATTTTCGCTATAATTCGAAGATATGGATCGCTCCGATGAGCTCATAAACCCATATCCTCACCGCGGCTGCTGGCACGGAGTTAGCCGGGGCTTCTTCCTCGAGTCATGTCATGATCGCGCACTTTCTTCAATAGGGAGATTTTTCCACCACGGATGTATGGTCGCAGTCCACTGTTCGATCTTTCTCCGAAAAGGTGATGATGTCAGTGGGTAATGGGTATTTGCTATCCAAATACTGATTGACTTCCTCATTTGCTGCTACCGCGGCAATTTGACGTTGTTCAGCTGTAAAATTTAGCATGTATCCTTTTCCCTCTCTAAAGTTATTGCGATCCGAAAGCACCTCCGTCGTAGCTACATGTCCATGCTCCTCCACAATCTCCTTATAATAATCTTTTAACTCTGGAGCAACAGGGAAGTTGTAAACTGGAACAAAGTGAGCATAAGTAGCCGCAACAGCAGCCACATTCCCTTTGAAATCGAACCAAGTCGCTTGGCTGACTAAAGAATTAGGACTGCCGATGGAAAGAGGCAACGCAGTATCGGGATACCTCGAGGAGGAACCACCATGCCCACCCGGATGCCTCCTCCTCTTCGAACTGGTTTGCTCCCCTAGATGTTACGAATGCCCCATGTTCATACCCTACAAGCCAGACCAATATTTCAACAATCACTCAAAATTACAATTTAGTTGAAAAATGAAAGTGAAATATTTTACCTGAGAACCAACACCGGAGACGGAATTCTGGGGACTGACTGCTCCGCCAACTAGATAATCAAAAACAAAAACAAGAGAGAGATTCAACACAAACGAATGAATTTTGAACAACCAGGAAAAACATATTTATAAGACTTCAAGAGCAGCTGATGTGGACAACATGCCGACAAAATTTATAGATACTTTATGTCAATCACGTGAAGACTAGTACACAAAGCTTACGTAATCACGGTTTTTTCATTACCTCTTTGATCATCGGATGATGCTGTTGACTCTCCTCTATTCCGAATCAACACTCGAGGACGCTTTGATGGCTTCACAAGAAAAAGCAATTCCGCATCAAACACAGCCAAACAACGGAGTCCAGAAAATATCAAAAAAAATAATAAACACAACAAACAATAACAACAACAATAACAAGCTTACCTGAACAACAACAATAAAAGTTGTTTCTTTGCCTTTTCGAGCCGAATCCACGACATTTTCCCCCCTCGACCCGGGCTTTATCCCATGTGCTGTAGCGACTTCGGGTGCAAGCTTAATCCGTCCTTAGGCGTTTAAGATACGAGGACTAGTCACGCCCATGGGATCGACAACAGAACAAACAAAGTCAATCATTCGTGTCAACTCATCATACCAATTCGTACACCAAGACTGCGAAAAAATAGGAGGCCTCTTCGAAGAAAGAACTGATAGATGGAATGAGAGATCCCGACAACATCTGGGCTCATCGGGTTTAAAAACAAATCGACGATAACATTCCTTCATCAGATCATTACCCTCTGGGAACAATGGAGCTTGGATGGAAGCCAGTCCTTGATCATAGCCCAACTTCCTAGCAACTTTTTCCACATTGTAACCAACAGCACAAAACTTTCCTTCATAATACCCAGGGATAAAACCTGGAGTCACCATTTCCAAAAAATCCCATTCATCGTCATCAAGAGTTGAACTGTTTGAGTCTAACACATCATCGAGGAACACGAAACTAGGACTGAGAAATAATGCTCCTCTGGGGCTATCGTCATATGGGCGTTCTCGAAACGACTTCAAATCATCCACTATCCACATAAGCTCATTGCTTGCCTTTTTGATATGTTTATTCTCATACAAGGCAGTACGGGGATGACGAACTGGTGCGGGGGGAGTCGGACGGAAGTACCAATAGCACTATCTCTCCTCACAACTAAATCATGCACATCAGACCTACTAGCAGGGAACCGTTCCCAGAACCACATTTGTATGAAACTAGTGGGAACATAGCTCTCAACTACGTGCTGATGACTATTCACGATATCCACATCTGAAACGAGTGTATCCAGATGACGGTATACTCCACCTAAAAACATAGGGGCCAACGGATAAGTAATACCCCTTGACATCTTAGCAGCCATCCGAAGAATGTCATCCCGGATAGTGTCTTTCGGTGAGCACTCGAAAAGTTCATTAATTAACCAATATGTAAGGAATGCAGCAAGCTATGCATCATCACTATACCCGTGAGATGGAGGTTCATAAGACTTCACAACCGACGGAAGTTCTTTCTTGCTAATTGTTTCAGTAACTCGAGGAGCCCAATAACTCATCCAACCCGAAAGAGAGGCACGCTTGTCTTCCTTAACTGAACCCGCGGCAGCGTCAGTACTCACCTTACGAGCTATAACTTTTCGAACTCCTACCAACGCTTTATACAACTCCGAACCCGCATCAGTCATAGCACCTTCGGAGTCGGCCTCTTCGAAACTATGAGAACTGTGAATGGGTAACCCTGTGAGGGCAACGATGTCCTCCAATGTAGGAGAAGCCTTCCCCCAGGCAAAAATTAGGATATGCACACCAGCAACCCACTGAAGACAAGCCGGAGCAAGGGCCTTGTTAGCACGAAAAATACTCTGATGAGCGAATAGTTCTAGAGCATGCTCAATGTTAAGTTCCCGAATGCGCTGTAAATGTTGTGGCTTCGACATGATGTAATGTTTCCACGAAGACCATTCATGGATCACGAGAGTGGTTGAAACAAACTCTATGGGAGGCTCTCGATAATCCCCGCACTCAATACATAATCGAGGTAAATTCTCGAGGGAAAGTCTTCTAGGGGGGATAACTTCGGGGGCTAACAACATCGAACTGTTGTCTATGGTATGAAATCCAGTGTCATGCAATTTAGGGATGAACTTGTCTTGGAAAACAGACCCGGAATTAGGACTATCCCCCGATTCTACACCAAATAAACGAGCTTGTCTCATGGACGCAGAATCCTTTGCAGATATCGATTTACCAGCACCAGACATCTGTGTTTCCATCTTAAAACCGAGATCAATTGAAATACCGAAGACGGTAAGAGGGAAAGCAAGAAGGAGAAAAGGAGAAGAAGAGAGAGGAAAATAAATTTACTGAAAAGAGAAATAGAGAAAAGAAAGTGAGGGGAGAGGATTTTATACGAGGAGATACCAGAAGACAAAGAGTCGGAATGCTTGAGGAGAAAACACGTGTGTCAGTCAATTAATGGAAAGATGAAATGGCAGAAGAAGGACCGTTCCTTATGGCTAATAACAACCAGTTAAGCCCTAAGAGGTAAGAGGATGTGGTAGGGAGCTAGTACCGCTATCCCAAAAGAGACAAGGAGGAAGAAAGAATAAAACCAAAGAAAGAAAAAGAGGGCTCCAGCCAATGAATATCCATACCCGAAATCGCAACCAAAAGGGGGCTTCAGGAAGACAAGAAGACATATCAAACCGATAATTCCGAAGATGCATTCTAACACAAGCTATGACTGATTGCCAAGCCTGCAAGTCTTGACAAAACAATCAGGGGGCTAATGTAAGCACATGGATTTGGCTAAAGATGAAGGCACCAGAATGGGGGCTTCAGATGATGACAAGCCGAAGCCACCATTGACGATGACGCGACAAGCCGAAGTCTCCAGTAACGATGACGTGGCACGAACGGGCTGCCCCCAGAAGATGACTAGCGACTGCCTAAATAACCCCAGCTGTAATAGTACACGTGTACGACTAATGACAGAAGACTTCCTAGAAAAAGTATTAGGGTACACGTGTACGGTATTTCCATATCAGGCTTTGCCTATAAAAGCGGAGCAATCCTCCAGAGATGGACAAAGCTTTTCATATAATTGTATTGTGTATTGGGATTAGTCTCCACATTACTCTATGATAATTTAAGGGTGTTTACGGTTAACTAGCATTAGTTAAATGTAAAAAACCTGACATACAGTATTACAACCAAACAGCCAATTCCAAAGACAAAAGCTCAGACAAACAAAAATTTGAGTTAAAAAAATAAATAAAAATAAATGAAAAGACACCGAAGCACGTTGTTAGCTATGCAAAGTCTATCTGTCTATTGTCTACTCTCTTTCTCTCCAATTTGTAATCTCCATTTCTTTATTCATGTAATGATCTAAAGCTGCAAACACTTCTTCACATCTTTTCCTCCTCCTCTGAGTTCTCTCTATATAATCCATACTTCTTTCTCTAAAACCATTTCCCTTCTCCAATTCTATCTTTGATCAAAAAGCACTGATAATAATTCAAAGCCATCATCCACATTACACAAAGAAGAAGACAATGAATATGATGGGACAATTTGGTGATACAACACTTACAAAAGTATTTGTTGGAGGATTAGCATGGGAAACGCCCAAAGAAGCATTGAGAGATCATTTTGAGAAGTATGGTGATATCTTGGAAGCTGTTATCATCTGTGATAAACTCACTTCTAGATCCAAAGGATATGGATTTGTAAGTTTTTTTATTTAATTCTCTTAGCTTTATATTTGCAATCATGCACATTATTTCTTAGCTTGATGAATTCAAGCTAATTTTGTGTCATTGGTATTGTTATGCAGGTGACGTTCAAGGAACCAGAGTCAGCTAAGAATGCTTGTGAAGAAGCTACACCCATGATTAATGGACGCAGAGCTAACTGCAATCTGGCTTCACTAGGTGCACGTCGTCCTAGGGTGATTACTTCTGCTCCATCGACCCAACAAGGTACAAACATAGAAAGAAAAGAAAGCAGGCAGAATTTTAAACATATTTTAATACTCTTTAAGAAATTATATATATATATATATATATTTTATTTTATTTTATTGACGATACAAAGAGTTTAACAATGTTGGTTCAGATTAAACAGTTGGTTGAATGATGAAGTGAAATTGTCTAGTTTTGTTAATCATATATATAGATCACAAAATGTTGCTTATTTCAATATTCATGTATGATAGGATCAAACAATGGAAGCAGGTCCAGCACACCACCAATGCCAGCAGCAAACCAAGTGCAATGGTACTACCCAACTGCAACACCAGCTTCTCCTTATCATCATGCCGTTCCAGTGCACTATGGGTATGTCCTAACTTTGAGCCGTTGGTCTCTCACCTGTAACACCTGTAGTGATAATAATTCACATATACACATGATCTCTAATAATTCATAATCATTGTGATAAATTTCGTACATTGATCTGAAAATATGTGTCTAGTGCTGCATAACATTCACAGCTTGGAACAAGCCGGTGATAACTTCTTTTTTTCTTGTATCAGATATTCCCCGACCTACATTCCGGCTAATTACTCTTACAATCAGGTGCGTCAATCATGAATTTCGATTTGGTTTGAGCCATTTTAGCCGTTGGATTTAGGCTGATTAGATCCAATTTGTCATGATAATTTAAAACAGAAGTTAAACTACACAAGTGGGTCCCAGATGAATGGGCATTACCCACAACAACAGGTGTATCCAGGTGGACAAGCAGCAGCAGGGACTATGGTGCCAGTACCCTACCCCTACTACCAGCAGTTTTATCAACAGACTGTGGGTGTACCTGCACACATGGCGGGGCCCATCTCCGCTGTCCCTACTCTCATCTCAAAACCATCATCAAACACAGGTATTTGATTGATCATTCATGTACTTGTATACAACAAATTGTAATTGCCTCACACCTCGACCATCATGCTGAATGAGTGTGTTTTAGTTTGAATCCAAATGAGTAGATGCAAAAAACTTTCATAAGTTCAATTTTTAACACGCTAGTTGAACATTGATACATTATACCGAAAATTCGGAAAAAGTTTTGCTCGAACATTTTTTTTTATCTAACATCATCACAACCAAACAATTTAAACATTGCTTGTGATATTGCTATATAAAAAATGCTTAAGCAGCATCCAAGCGAAAAATTTCCAGTTAATTTTTCGAACAATTGAACAATGATTTTTATTTGAATCTTAGTTGATGACTTTCCTTTGTAACTGATATATACAAACAGTTTGTTTGGCTGTTGAATAGATATTGCTGTCGGGAAACAGATGGTGGGGGATATGGAAAAAGAAGCTTAAAGCATAACAACAACAATGAATATCACAATCTCCACCATTATCATCAAGATGAAAATTATAATTGTAACAATTAATTCAATTGTATCTCTCTAAATAAAATTTCATTTATTCAAGTTTATAGTAAGAATATTCATTCACCCTAACTCACTCTTTTGTTTCTCAAACTTTGAGGTGCAAAAAGAACAAAAAAATGTTGTAAAAGAAGTCATGTATGGTAACATGTAAAATTATATGACAAACTTATTACTTGTTAAGGTATTTAACATTTATTTTGATCAATTTTCATAGATGGATGTATGAACTTATTGAAAAGACGAGGTTACCCAAATACACCACAATCTTTTTGTTTCATCCTATAAGTCCTTTTACCAAGTGTGATCGTCTATAGACAAAGTCGAGAAAATACAATAACTTCAGTATTCACACTTTGTGTGATTGTCTATGGATACGAGATCGAGACAATACGACAAACAAAGTATGATACTTGATAATAGGTTCGGACTTAACCAAACTCTATAGGATCACTATCAAGTATATCGAAGTTAACGTAAAGTGTGATAATAAAACAATTATAATGCAAAAAGATAAAGTAAATGGCACATTAAGATTTTGTTAACGAGGAAACTGCAAATGCAGAAAAATCTCGGGACCTAGTGCAAAATTGAATACTCTCAGTATTAAGCCGCTATACAAAATCTACACCAACTTCGTATAGTTGAGACCAAAAAACTACCCCTAGTTCACTTAGTTTCCTCAGTATCCCTGCGCTTCCGACTTCGAGAGTCACGCACTAGTACAATTCATTTGGATCGTATTCCAAACAGTCAAGGAACAACAAATCTGTTTGGTAACAACTCTATTGATTCTTTTCAAGATAAAGATATCCCAATTCATACGCAAAGGCTCTTCCTTGTAATCTAATAAACTACTTTTCCTGGTTAGATCAATCTAACTTTAACTACCGAAATAGTCAAGTATAGATTCGAAATAAATCAATATAGATCTCAAATAGAAACTATAAAGCGATGCCGATCTCACGCAACTAATCAATCGAATAAATCCAATTCTAGTTGGAGCCGATCAAGGTTTGTGCACACAATAAAATACGAAAACCAATAAGAAATCTTTTTCGTCTTCAAATCTTATTTATCTTCAAATAACCTGCACAACACCACTTGAATCTCTTGTGATCAATCCCACACAGAACGGAATCTGTAAACAATGGATTATCACAAGATGTCTTTATATCTAGCAACAATTCTAAAGATCACGTCGATACTTCGATCTAGTTTTAGTGAATGTTATATCAGAAGAGAAGATTCTTAAGAATAAACAAACTAGGTGCAATCAAAGTTTCAACAACCGTTAGTCAATCAAATCAATCGAAAACTAATAAGACTGCAATTATCTAGTTTCCCACCAATGGCACTCGTAGAGCTTCTTGATCCCACAGAAGTCTTTAAACGAGCGTAGTAAGAGATTTCACCTAATTAGGATACTTTCCTCTCAGATTAGATGGCTCCACAAGAAACAAAAAGAAATGAAGTTTTCCTAGCTCTTAGGATAGTTTGATAGAAATGCAAACTTAGGTATTTATAGACCAAGGATGTTTGGACATCAAGGAATTTCCAAAACCCAAAATATTCTCAAGATATGCAATGAATGGCAAACTTCGGTTTTCCTAATTCCAATAAATGCTTGTCCAATATTTCCAAAATTTCTCAATAGAAAATCTCCAATTAGTAAATGCACATAACTAATTTTTATTCTCTAGAGATATACATTTAATTGCTGGTAATTAAAGCATATAAAACAAAAAATCTTAATTAAAAGATTATGAATTTATTTTGGCACAGGATCTCCTCGAGTACTAAGGAATATCTTTGAACAATAAATGATAAGAGTTATTGTACGTGTTCAAAGTATGTTGACATCTTTTCACTGTATATCCATATTTCATATTTATATGGATCTACATTCTTGGAATCGGTTATACCACACTTCCAAACAAGTTTAGAATTGGTTGACTTATATTCCAAGATTACAATATGATTGATCAAATACCAAATCACATACATGGGTTCAATCGGTTCTACCAATCACTAAGATCGGTTATACCTTATTATGGAAATACTTGTGATCGGTCAGACCAGTCACTAGTATCGGTGACACCAGTTACAAGGATCAGTTCCATATTCCCATGGTATTGCTTGTGATCTATCACACCAATTACCAGGACCGGTTACCAATTACAAGGATCGATTACACAACACTTTAGATCGATCACACTAATTACTAGGATCGGTTACACCAATTACAAGGATCGATCATACCATCACATGGTGATTACTTAGGATCAGTAACACCAATTAATAAAAACCAGTCATACCAAATCATAAATCAGGCATTGTGATTAGTTATACCAAGATACATAACCAAGGTTAAGATCTGTTCTACTATCTCACACATATTGGTCATCCAAAGATTTGCAATGAATAGCTTAACCAATAAGCCTAATGATTTCCCTTTCGATTCACGAAACAAGTTCATAAATGTACTTCCTTTAAACGAATGTAAAACATTGTTTCCTAGGATGAAATCTTCACCATAACCCATT